>JADBJO010007856.1:80898-98398 GCA_016801955.1 Conus betulinus
GCCAAAACATATGTGTGATACTGTCCTTAAGAGAGGTACAGAAAATACAAACATCGCTGTTCAATATACCCATTTTTTTTCAGCACAACATTAGTACCAAGACATCTGTGTGTTATTCGTAGCTGTAAACATTTCATTTGTATGTCAGAATTTTACTCCAATAAAGAAACAGTTTTTCCAGTCATTTTCAACGTTCAGTTTTATATCCCAGTTCGTACAGATTTATCTATAAAAATGTCATAACATAATCTTGGCTCTTTACACACTGACGCTAATTTTTTTGTAATATACATGCATATTTAAACATTTATTAGTATTTTCAACTTTGATTTTCATTTGTATATATTCAATTATAGCTGCTTTTTTAAACCAGAAAAAGTGACAAAATTAATGTCTACATAATACTTTTCTTTAAATTGTTCGTAAGAAATAAACTGGCCATTGTCAAGCAAAAAATGAGCAATGCGATATATGCCCTTGTTGATCCATGCTTTTCCCAAAATAGTCTTTTTTCCCAACTTGTGTTCTGTTTGTATAAAAGAATGGTTCCGCATGGAGTTCATAAGAAGTCTTATAGTTAACTTTGTAGAAAAAATTGTTTGTACGCCATAAATACCTTTGTCCAAAATACATTTAATTTACAGAAGGAAGAAAGTATTTCTGGTCCATATTTCTCAATATCGCTTAAAAGTGGAAAGTTAGATGTTGTAATAGTTTTCCATTTGTGGTGTGTTGTCTGAACTTTTTTTGCAGCCACGTCAATTTTAGGAAGAATCAAACGTTTTTAATTCTGGTAGTCCAAGACCACCGTTTTTGGATACTTTTGTGAGCAGTTTTTCTATTGATTTTGTCTGGCTTTTTATTCCACACAAATTTGTAAAAGTAATTTTGTAAAGTCTGAAAAAAGTGTCAGTTGGGTTAGGAAGTAATATCCACAAATGGATGAGTTTTGATAAAATAAGCGATTTAAAAACTGCCACTCTGCTCAAAGGAGTTGTCTTCTCACCCAAATCTTGAACAAATGTTTCACGTCTGCTAATTTTTCAGAATGATTAATATCTGCACAGTTTTGCAAATCGTTGGTAAACCAGATTCCAAGAATTTTGAATTTTTGTGGGTTCCACTCCATACTTTAATGGTCCATGTAACGAAAAGCAGAATTGTTACAGCTCCCCAACCAAACAGCGCTAGTTTTTTTTTTCCCAGGATTAAATGTATAACCTCGATATACGACCAAACATTTCCAGAACGTTTATACATGTTTCAAATGATTTTTTGTCGCCTGCTAAAAGAAATTCCGTGTTGTCTGCATACTGAGAAAGCTTATGTTCGACTGTATCTATAACTATTCCACGCATGTTTACATTTTCCCGAATGGTAGAATTTCAACACATAATAGGAATAAATATAGCGATAGTGGATCACCTTGTCTGCGTCCGCGGTCTATCTCAAACCAACTAGAATCTTGACCATTAACAAGACACGTGAGTTGATATTTTAAAGAATGTTTTAATCCATTTGCAGAAACCCTGTTGAAAGCCAAACGCTTTCAATACTTTAAACATAATATCCCAGCTCACTGAATCGAATGCTTTCTCGAAGTCAATGTTTAATAAAAGCCCTGTTAAGTTGTGTTCTTCTAAATAAACAATTGTGTCGTAAATGAGTCTAAAGTTATACCCTATGTATCTATTCTTAACAAAACTTGTTTGATCTTCATTGATGAGACCAGCTAACACATTTTTAAACGGTTGGCTATACACGATGACCCTATTTTATATACAACATTTAACAACAAGATTGGTCTCCAGTTCTTCACAAAGTGTCTTGGTTTATCTCCCTTTGGTATACATACAATTAGTCCCTGTCTTTGAACACAAGAAAGCTCCCCCCCCCCCCCCCCCCCCCCCCCCCTTCTAAATCCCGCATTTAAAGCTCTGACAACAACAAACCCCCTATTCTGCTTCAAAAACACTTTAAAAATTCAGTTGTGAAACCATCAGTGCCAGGACTTTTGTTGTTTTTCATGTTCTTTAATGCTATACATGTCTCCTCCAGTGTGATATCACCATCTAAATTATGTGCTTCGTCGCGGTCTAAATGTGGAATATTTACAATGAGTTCATCCAAATCACAGTCGTCAGCTTCACATTTTCTGTACAATGATTCATAAAATCCTTGAACCTCGTGAAGAATCTCTGTTTGGTCATTTAGAATATTGCCATAGTTATCGATTAATCTAGTCATACTCTTATTTATAAAATGCCTTTTTGCTAGGTTACAGAAATAGTTCGTCACTTTTTCCCCTTCAGCTATCCGCCTAGCCCTCGATCATAAAAGTACCCCTTCTATTCTTTTCTCTCGAATAATCTTTAGCCTCTCCTTCTTTAACTATATAGCTTTGATCTCTTCTTCGTCTTCCGTCCCTTTTCTTTCGAGCCGTTGTATGTCTTGCTGTATTTTTACGTTCCTCTTCATTCGTGGTGGTTTTCTTCTTCATACTTGCGTATGAAATAGTTTTGGACCTAAGCTTCATCAGTAAAAAATCTAGAAATAAATCATCAGCAACTGTAAACTGTATCTCGGTCAGAGGAATCGTGTGTACTGCTTCTCTTTCTATATGGGCTTACAGCATATTCTTATTTTGACATTCTCAATTTTCTTTGTTAATTTCGTCCAGATAGTCCTTGTCCTTTAATAATGACGAGTTAAGTTTTCCAAAAGTATTACTTTTTTTTTTTTTTTTTTTTTTTTTTTTTTTACCAAACCGTAACCTTACCACAGTCATGGAGTGGTCTGATCTATATCCACATTCAATGTGTACATAATCGGCAAAGGAAACAACGTGATCTGATATGAGGAAGAAATACAGCCGTGCTTGCTGGAAAGGATTGTTCCTTCTCCAGGTACATCTGTGACAATCTTGATTTAAGTCCCTCCAAATATCATTTAATTCTAAATCGTTTATCATCATCCAGTCATTCATTTAATTGATGATTGATCGACCTAACTGCCCCCCCCCCCCCCCCCCCCCACACACACACACACACATACATACATACACACACAAGCGCGCGTGCACACACACAAGCGCGCGTGCACATACAGACGCGCGCGCGCGCACACACACACACACACACACACACACACACACACACACACACACACAGAGACGTGTGTGTGTACGCGCGCGCGCGCGCGCGCACACACACACGTACACACAGACACACACACTCTCTCTCTCCTCTCTCTCTCTCTCTCTCACACACACACACTCACTCTCTCTCTCTCTCTCTCACACACACACACACACACACACACACACACACACACACACACACTAACACTAACACTAACACTAACACTAATACTAACATTAGCATTGTCTATGTACAATGCAGATGACAAAGGCGACGAAACGATGCAGAAGGAATCCAAGACATTGCTGGAGAAGCTGAAGATGGAGCTGGCTGAACGCATCCTCCCGGAACACCTGTTTCACTATCACGTCCAGTTGGACCCCGATACAGGTGGGTCCATCCCCCCCACCCTCTCCCCCGGAACACCTGTTTCACTACCACGTCCAGTGGGTCCCCGACACAGGTGGGTCCGTCCCATCCTCCCGGAACACCTGTTTCACTACCACGTCCAGTGGGTCCCCGACACAGGTGGGTCCATCCCCCCCCCCCCCCTCCCCCCCGAACACCTGTTTCACTACCACGTCCAGTGGGTCCCTGACACAAGTGGGTCCATCCCATCTGCCAAGAGAGGGAGGGAGGGATGTGCTCATGGGAGACTTTTTTCTGCTGATGTATGTATGTATGTATGGATGGATGGATAGATAGATGGACGTGTTCATGGAAGATGTGCTCGATGGATGGGATGTATGGATGGATGGATGGATGGATGGATGGATGAATGGATGGATGTGTTCATGGAAAGCTTGTTGATTGATGGATACGTGGAGAGACGTGGTCATGGAATATTTCCGCTACTGACTCCTGGATGGACGTGTTCCATCGACAGATGAGTGGATGAGTTCATGGAAGCTCTGCTGATGAATTTCATGGATGGATGGAAGAAAGGATGGAGGGAGGAAGAGATTGTCAACGAAAGATTTCAGCTACAAATCGATAGATGGGTGGACGAGGAGTAGGATGGAAAGAGAGAGAGAATTATGTTAATCAGTGTGGTCTTCTACTTAATTAGGATGGATAGATGAATGGATAGATGGACGGGGGAGGAACTGAGGAATGTGTTCTTGGACAACTTGCTCCACCAGTAGATAGACAGAACTGTTCCATAATGGATAGATAAATACACAGGAGGGGTGGGTTGTGAGGTGGCGATGGTGTGGAGGACAGAGAGAGGAGGCGAAGGATGGAAAAAAGAGGCTGAGCTGATTGGAGGGAAAGGAAGGGGGAAAGGGGGAGCTTGCATTGTTGAGGGTGGGGGGGGGGGGGTGGGGTTGCGGAGATAAAGTAGGGATCTACCTAGTATTACCCTGACATCACCGACACAACAGCACGTCAACATGGAAAGCGAAAATACTACATTATAATTTGGACGCTAGAAGGAGAGGTAGGGGGGAAGATTTGACCTTAGAACGTCTGCTTGACCACTGAACCAGCTAAGCAGCCCAAGTGTGTATGTTGTACAGAATTGTGTTTGTTTCTTAGTTTTTGTGGATAGAGTAGTTTGACTGACTGGATGCACTGGCTGAGATATGATTGATTAATCAATTTCGTTAAGCTGAATATATATATATATTTCTATCTTTGTATATGATTGATGAATCAATTACGTTAAGCTGAATGTTTCCATTTGTGAAAGAATCTCTGGCAGGTACATTATTTTTTAGATATAACTTTTTTTCAGAGTTTTAACCAATCGTTAAAATTTTTGTCTCCACATAAACGAGAGATATCAATTAAACAGTATGTAGCAATATTTCCAGGTAGGATGACACACACACGTGTGTGTGTGTGTGTGTGTGTGTGTGTGTGTGTGTGTGTGTGTGTGTGTGTGTGCGCGCGTGTATATGGTGTCTTCTTTAATCAGAGATCGGCGTTGTATTTAAATGTCATTCTTGTTGTTTTCTAAGTGTTTTCTCTTAATTGATCTCCATTTTTAATGCGCCGTTAATTTCCTTTTCTCGACAGCTGATTATTCCAGCAACACCACAAATGACGACGGTCCCTGAGTTCAAACTAGATCTGCTTGTCAAACAGGTGTCGACCCTCAAAAAGACCCCAGTCACAAAGAGTACATTAACAACTTCTGCAACGATTTCGAGCGAGAGGTGCGAGGGCTGGCGGAGGAAGCCATTATGGCACGTGAACAGGAGCACAGAGTGAATGCCCTTGTGGAAGAAGTGGCGCACCACACTCGCTTCTGTCAGGAGAAGTGTCGTCACTTTCACGGGCGTGAAGATGCCTTAAAGGTGTGTGTGTGTGTGTGTGTGTGTGTGTGTGTGTAGAGAGAGAGAGAGAGAGAGAGAGAGAGAGAGAGAGAGAGAGAGAGAGAGAGAGAGAGAGAGAGAGAGAGTTTCTGTGTGTTTTTAAGTTACTGAGAAACTCATTTGGTCACAGAAACCGGCAGCAGGCAGCGAAACCCTTTTACAACTATTTGCAGTAATACTAAATCGAGCAGAAAAATCGTCTGTTCAAGTGTACTGAGAAATTGTTTGATGAATAACAAAATGTATAACAAAACACAACGAACATTGACTTGAAAACTTTGTCATAATCGTGTATCTTTTCCAAACTCAGTCCATTTCACAGTCATTGTCACATTTTCCATCAAACGTAACTTTCTTACGTTGCCTCACTAATTTTTTTTTGTAAATCAGTTTTTCTTGTGACAAGGCAGCCATTTCAATAGTTTAACAAGACTTAAACAATGAGGACTTCATTGTTCTTCATTGTTTAAGTCCTGTTAAACTATTAAAACAACTACTTAGTTACAAGAATCATTCATTCATTAGCTCTCTTTCAGTCCATTTGCTGTTATAATTCATCAGGCATTTCCTGTACGAGGTGTACAAGCGATTAGAAAATAGTCAGTCTCATCTTCGACTAAACTCGACATATGAAATATTAATCTCATTTCTTCTTACTATTCCTTTTTAAATCGAAACATTGTCATCAGAGCTTTCCTGTGTTACCCTGTGATGGGACGTAAGTTCTTGACAGTGTGATTTAGTGGGGACTTCTCTGTCCCAACAACACCACCAATATAGACTGACAATCCAATCCATAAGAATCAAGTCCTACTCAATCTTTTGAGCTGCAGTGAATTAACATTACGTTTCACTCACTACAGTCGGGTTTTACTTCGCACGGAAGATCCCTGATCAGTTTTTTTTTTCAAGCGAGGTCAGATTCCACAGTTACACAGCTGGAGACAAATTTAGAGCTGGGGGACTGATAGCTCAATTCTCAAAGCCCCCCGGAAAGGAATTAGCTGGGTTAACAGTTATTAACTGGCTGGATTGTCGATTATAATTCTGGCCGAAAGAATAGTTCTTTCTCCATCACTAATTTCCCTCGTAAAAACAGTTGTGTGTAAACTGTCCATGAAACAATAATTCATAACATATGAGTGGTTTATGTGTGTTTGTGCATCAAGTTATAATTTAATTTTCAGATAGTGTATCTAATTAGCAACATATGTCTACAGTTTTCACGTCAACGAAACAATAATTCATAACTTATAAGTGGTTTATGTATTGTGCATCGAGTTATAACTTAATTTTCAGATAGGGTATTAAATTAGCAGCATATGTCTGCTGTTTTCACGTCAAAGTGTGTGTGTGTGTGTGTGTGTGTGTGTGTGTGTGTGTGTTTGCATGCGTGCGTGCGTGCGTTTGTGTGTGCTTTAATGCGCGTGCGTGTGTGTGTGTGTGTGTGTGTGTGTGTGTGTGTGTGTGTGTGTCTCTCTCTCTCTCTCTGTGTCTGTGCACACGTGCATGGAATGCCGTGTATTCAGAGAACGTTGGCCTACCTTCAAGGGAAAGACCAGAGTGGTGACCGCGTGCTTGTGATCCACGGCAAATCGGGGTCAGGCAAAACGTCCATCGTTGCCATGGCAGCACGGCAAGCGCGCCAAGTGCACCAGGGCAAAGGCATCGTCGTCTTAAGGTTTGTTCGTCTGGGTCGTTTGTTGTCGACTTGGTGTGATTTGGTGTGATGTGGTGCGGGTGTGATGTGGTGTGGTGTGGTGCGGTGTGATGTGGTGTGGTGTGGTGCGATGTGATGTGATTTGGTGTGGTGTGATGTGTTGTGATGTGGTGTGGATAGGAGGACAGTTGTGGTTTCCCAACAGCCCCGGGATAGAGGATCACTACGTTTAGGTAAGAGGTGAATTTGGCATCCTACTTGCCAGGCAAGAGCAACCTTTTAATCATAGGTCGTGGAGAAACAGGAGGAGTTAATGATAATAACAATGATAATGAGGACTATTTCCAGAGTGCCTATCCTAACAAAGTAGGCTGGAAAAAGGGCGCTTTACTAATTTTAACAAATCTATATCTAAAACATAGAGATGCACACACATACGCTTACACACACACACACACACACACACACACACACACACACACACACTGGCACACTCTGTCACATACACAGACACATACACGCACAATAGATATAGACCACAATACACTTACTACACAAGACTGCAATGAAATGCGATTTAATATACCACATAACAAATCAACACGTAGCAATAGGATACAATGAAATACAACATGGTACTACAATTCAATATTTACACACACAAAATCCAGATCAAAACCGTAGTATGCGATAATATGTATTAAGTACAATTTAAAACAATACAGTGCATTACTCTTCATTGCAATGTAATGCATCACAGTACACCACAGTACATCACAGTACACCACAGTACCATTGTGTAATATGTAGAGGACATTCTGTGTGTCTGTCCCCTTTCTTCATATGCAAATGTACGGTGTTCATGTGATCTCCGCAACTTATCATAATGACTCATCAGCACACTGGACAGTTTCAAAAGGTAACCAGTTTTGTGCTAGACAGTCACTGCAGTCACATTTTTAAATCAACGAAAGGATGAAGCGAAGCTATGTCTGGATTCGAAGAGGGTCGAAGGAGAAGGGGAAGTGTGTGTGAGGGGGAGGGGGGTGGGGTGGGGGGGGGATTAAGGTGGATGGCTTGGAGGGAGAAGAGGGAACAGCATGTGCAATGATACAATGAAATACAATGCCACACAATACACTGCATGCAATGCAACACACTACAGTACACTACATGCAAAACACTGCAATACAATACACTGCATGAATGCAATACCGTACACTGCATGGAATACAGTACACTGCATGCAATACAATACAGTACACTACATGCAAAGCACAACAATAGAATACACTACATGCAATACAATACAGTACACTGCATAAATTGCAATACAATACACTGCATACAATGAATGCAGTACACTGCATGCAACACAATGCAGCACACCACATGCAAAGCACTAAAATACAATACACTGCATGCAATGCAATACAACACAATACACTGCATGCCATCCAAAACCATACAGGAAACTGCATGCTATGGAATGCAATACAATACACTCCATGCAATGCAATGCAATACAATACACTCCATGCAATGCAATGCAATACAACACACTCCATGCAATGCAATGCAATACAATACGCTCAATGCAATGCAATGCAATACACTCCATGCAAAGCAATGCAATATAATGCACTCCATGCAATGCAATACAATACACTCCATGCAGTGCAATACAATACATACACTCCATGCAATGTAATATAATGCACTCCATGCAATGCAATACAATACACTCCATACAATGCAATACAATATAATACACACCATGGAATGCAATGCAATAAAATACACTCCATGCAATGCAAATCAATACACTACATGCCATACAATGAAATGCAATACAATACACTCTATGCAATGCAATACAATACACTACACTCCATGCAATGAAATACAATTCAGTACATTACATGCAATGGTATGCAATACATTACACTCTATGCAGTGCAACACGATACAATACACTGCATGCCATGCAATAAAATGCAGTACCTCGCATTCAATGCAAGGCAATATAGTGCACTGCATGCAATGCAAAACAATACAGTATGCTCCAAGCAATGCAATACATACAGTAAACTCCATGCAATACAAAGAAAAATACGGTACATTGCATGCAAAGCAATGCAGTACAGTACGCTACATGCAACGCAGTACAGTACACTGCATGCAATGCAATACAATACAGTACACCGCATGCAATAGAATACAACATAGTACACTGCATGCAGTAGAATACAACACATTGCCTGCAATGCAGTACAATACAGCACACACTTCCTGTAATGTAATACAATACAGTACACTGCATGCAATGCAATACATACATTATACTGCATGCAATGCAATACAATGTAATACTACATGCAATGCAGTTCTTTACAATTCAAAACACTAAATGCAATGCAAACACGTACAATACACTGCATGCAATGCAATACAATACAGTACAACATAGAGCATGCGATGCAATGCAATACCAAACACGGCATGCCATGCAATAAAATACAACACACTGCATGCAATACAATACAATGCAGCACACTGCATGCTGTGCAATGCAATGCAATGCAATGCAATACAATACAATACAATACACTGCATGCAAAGCATTACAATGCATTACAATACAACACAGTAACAATACAAGACAGTACAATACATGACAATACAATACAGCACAATACAATACAATACAACACAGTACAATACAACACAATACAATACAGCAGAGTACAATACAGCTCAATACAATACAGCACTACTACAACAACACACAATACAACACAGAATAGTACAATACAATACAGCACAATACAATACAATACAGCACAATACAATACAATACAGCACAATACAATACAATGCCACAGGTTTTTGGGGACCTCAGCAGACAGCACATCTCTGGTCAGTCTACTGCACAGTATTCTACGTCAGATGACCGCGGTCAAGTCACGCTCCCTGGCCGAAAAGGACCTGCCCACGGTAAGAGAAAGAGAAAAGAGGAGTGGAAATGAAGGTGAGGGGGTACGTAGGGAGGAAGAGAAGTGGAAGAAATTCGGAAAATTGGAGAGTGTGTGGTTTGTAACAAGACTGTGGCTTTGGCCCTGTTGGTTTGATTATGGGCACCCTGTCTTCTGTAACAGACTGTGTAGCTTTGGTACTGTTAGTTTTGACTGGAGACACTCTAGTTTCTTTAAAGGACTGTACGTTTAGCATTGTTGTCTTTTCTTAATCACACTGTACCTTTGTCATTGTTACCTCTTTTTCAACAGACTGTACCTTTCTCATTGTTTACCTCTTCTTCAACAGACTGTACCTTTCTCATTGTTTACCTCTTCTTCAACAGACTGTACCTTTCTCATTGTTTACCTCTTCTTCAACAGACTGCACCTTTCTCATTGTTTACCCTCTTCTTCAACAGACTGTACCTTTCTCATTGTTTACCTCTCCTTCAACAGACTGTACCTTTCTCATTGTTTTCCTCTTCTTCAACAGACTGTACCTTTGTCATTGTTTACCTCTTCTTCAACAGAGGGTACCTTTAGTATTGTTCTCTTCTTCTTCAACAGACCGTACCTTTGTCATGTTTACCTCTTCTTCAACAGAGGGTACCTTTGTCATTGTTTACCTCTTCTTCAACAGACCGTACCTTTAGTATTGTTCTCTTCTTCAACAGAGGGTACCTTTGTCATTGTTTTCCTGTTCTTCAACAGACCGTGCCTGTGTCATTGTTTTCCTCTTCTTCAACAGACTGTACCTCTGGCTTATTAATCTGTGCACGGTTGGTTTGACTGGGACTGTTGATCTGATTGCAGAGAAGGTGTCACTGATTGTGGAAAGGGTTTCTCTTTCAGCAGAATCGTAATTATTCAGCACGGTTGGTTTGATTAGGAAAGAGGTAGTCGTCTTTGTTAGAAAGTAGCGCTGGCACTGTTGATCTGAAAGTGGAGCTGTCTTCACTGATAAAAGACTATGAAATGACTTGGCGGGTAATTAAAGGAGAGAAAGAGAGAGAGAGGGGGGGGGGGGGGGGGGGGGGGGGAAGGGGGGGAGGGAGGAGGAAAGATGGAATGAAAAGAACGACATTAAAGTTTAAGCAAATGGTTTAGTCTGAAATTCACAACTTAAAAGTTTGCATCACTGTCGGTGAAGAATTTCATATTAAATTATACTTTGTTTTGTTTGTATGTTTGTTCTTTCTGCCTGAAGAGGACCAGTAAGCAGAAGCTTCTTTCTCTGCTGTTGGTTACGTTCAGTTGGCGGTACAGTGTTTCAACATCAATTTTATTTCACATTTGCACTTCAGCCTGCAGTTCTAATACTTTCAAACTTCTCCCAGTATGGCCAGCTTAGAGCTTCTTTTGTTTTCGGGAAAAGGTTTGTTGTTGTTGTTGTGTTGTTGTTGTTGTTGTTGTTGTTGTTGTTGTTGTTTATTCTGCGTACCTCTCGTTTGCTAGCGTTCAAAGTGACCAAGCACCAGAAACGAGATCAGATCGCAGTTACGTGAAAGTAAATGTTGTTCTTGGGGTACGAAAGCTGCCTTCTTCGTTCATCGTTCTCTGAATCCTGTGTTTCTTTTCCTTCTTTTGTGTTCTCCCCCAGAACGTCGAGGAACTGAGCAGCTTGCTGCAGGACAAACTGATGGAAATGGCCGGCGAGAGCTTCCCGGTGACTCTGCTCCTTGACTCCCTTGACCAGATGGACCCCGGACAGAATGCCCGCCGACTGACGTGGTTACCTGCCCATCTCCCTGACCATGTTCGTGTCATTGTGTCCACGCTCCCTGAGGCTCAGTACGAGGCCTTCCCAGCTCTGCAGGTAATCAAACGAACAAAGGAAGGAGCGAAGGCAGAGAAGGGGGGAGGGCAAGAGAGAAACATAGAAAGAGAGGAATAGAAGTGAACCAATGGCCAAGTCAGAAAGAAAAAAAAATGTAAGAAAAAAAAGAGAGAAAAAAAAAGAGAAATAAAGACATAAAAGATGACTGAAGGGAAAGGGAAAAGGCTTACAAAGGAAAGAGAGAGAAGTAACAGAATGAACGAAATTCAAGAGACGTTTAGAGAGATAGGAAGGCAGGACAGAGAGAAAGAAAGACGGGATAAAAGCACGAAAAGAAGAGACCAAAAGACCGAAAGAAAAAACGGAAAGAAAAGAAAGAAAACAGGAGAAACCGAGAAAGAAAAAGACTAAGACAAACAGGCTACCAAAAAGAAAGACAAGGAATGATCTCTCTCCACGACGCTAAGAACACAACAACAACAACAATAATAATAATAATGTGGTGATAATGATAATAATAACAATTACAATAATAATAAGAGAATGATAATAATGATGATGATAATGATAATAATAATGATATTAGTAAATAAACGAAATGATGCTAGACGGAAGCAAACACTGGAGCAAAGTGTGTGTGTGTGTGTGTGTGTATGTGTGTGTGAGTGTGAGTGAGTGTGTGTGTGTGTGTGTGAGATAGATGTTTTAAAACTCCACTGTCAAATCTGTTCTTACCAAAGGCGCTGTATGAAGATGACACCTCCAGTTTCTACGAAGATGACACCTGTAGTTTCTACGAAGATAACACCTCCAATTTCTACGAAGTGCCTACTCTCCAAGACAACGACGTCCGCGGCATTTTGGACCAATGGTTGGCTGCGGTACAACGACAGCTGACGGCCAATCAGCGAGAGCTTGTCTTGAAGGCGTTCAGTACCAGTCCTCTCCCTCTCTTCCTGAAACTGTCCTTTGATGCCGCGTGCCAGTGGAAATCCTACTCTCCACCTGAGACCACTGTACTACAGGTAGGAGACAGGAGAAAAGGGGGAAGGGGTGGGTGGGCTGCTGAGGGAATGAGAGGGGAGGAGGAGAGGGGGGAAGAACAAAGAGAGGAAGTGGAATGGGACACCACAGATGGCAGTGTTAGTATTGCATGTAAAAATGAGCATGTGCGTGCACTCATTCATATGTGCACACCTGCAAACAACATGCACAAACCCGCACATAGAGTCATGCATATGTAAGCACGCACACTCATACACACTCACGCACACACACGAACGCAGGCACACACGCACTCACGTACACACACACACACACACACACACACACACACACACACACACACACACACACACACCTCTACATAAAGCGATCACTAGATCCCAATCGACATTTCATTTTCAAAATGAAGAAGCACTTTTCAAGATAATCCACCTAGATAGTATTTTTCCACGTGGGTGGACAGCAGAGCAAATGATTAGGGCCAGTAAGAGCTTGCTATCAGAGATCTCATTGAGTAAGCGCTATCCAGCCTTTGTTGAAGTGAACTACGAACGTTTCCGAACTACATTTGTCAAACAACTCCTTCTGACATGACATGCCTACAAGTAATCCCAGGAAAACCGAAGGATGACAGACGGCTCGGCTTCTGTTCAGTGAAAACAGAGCCTAACGAACAGCACCAAACTGACTCAGCAGCAGGGGTAGAGTATCCTCTGGCGGGTGATTTGTAATAGTGCTCTAAAAACTCTCAGCTGTGATTACTGTGTGACGGCCCCCTGTCTTTCACCTTTTCCAGCCCGACTCTGCTGCCACGACAGAACCACGACAGAATGCTAGCCCGTGAGGATCAGTATACTAGGTCACCGTCGGTCACAGAGCAGTGAGGGTGAATTTTACCTATGTGGTCACTCCCAGTGTGCCCAGCTGTAGGGATGAATGTACCGGGTGGTCACCAGTGTAAAGAGTTGTGAGGGTGAAATATACCAGGTGACCCCCAGTGTGCTGAACTTTCATAGTGAATATACCGGATGACCCTTTGTGTGATGACCTGTTAGGATAAATATGACGAGCGACCTTTAGGATGATTAGCTGTGAGGATGAATATAACAGCCCCCCCCCCCCCCCCCCCCCCCCCCCCCCCCCCCCCCCCCCCCCCCCCCCCCGCCCCCGGATGATGATAAGCTATGAGGGTAAACAAATCAGGTTTGTGAACTCCATGATGATGAGCTGTGAGAGTGATTATACCAGACATAAACTGTCAGGGTAAATATACCAGTCATATAACCCTACCCCCTCTTCAGGATGAGCGTAATGAGGGTGATGAGTTGTGAGGGAAACAGACCATCCAGATGAGCTCCAGGATGATGAATTATGAGGATTAATATACCAGTCATAAACTGTCAGGGTGAATATACCAGCCATATGATCCCCCCCCCCCTCCAGGATAAGGGCAAATATACTAAGTGTGTCACCCTCTGGGTAATTAGCCATGAGGATAAATTTGCCAGTCAAGTTACCCCCAACATGATACCTGTCAGGTGACCTCTAGGGTGATGAGTTGTGAGGGTAAATATACCTGTAATTTGACATCTAGGGTGATGAGTCGTGAGGGTAAATATACCTGCCAGGTGACCTCTAGGAGTTGTAAGGGTAAATATACCTGTCAAATGACCTCTAGGGTGATGGGTTGTGAGAGTAAATATACCTGTCAAGTGACCTCCTAGATAATGAGTAGTGAAGGTAAATAGACCTGCCAGGTGACCTCTTGGGTGATGAGTTGTGAGGGTAAATGTACCTGTCAAGTGACCTCCAGGATAATGAGTTGTGATGGTAAATATACCTGCCAGGTGACCTCAAGGGTGATGAGTTGTGAGGGTAAATATGCCTCTCAGATGATCTCTAGGGTGATGGGTTGTGAGGTAAATATACCAGCTGGGTGATCTCCAGGTGATGCGTTATGAGGTTAAGGATACCAGCCATGACCTGTGAGGGTGAATTCACCAGCCAGATAGCACCCCGTCCTTCCTCAGACGATGAGCTGTGAAGGTGAATGCATCAGCTAGATGACCCCTAAGGTGCTGAGCTGTGAGGGTGAACGTAGAGATTAATCTCCAGGGTGCTCAGATCGGAGACTCAATGTACAACACCAGCAGCTGCGCATTGCCTCATTCGTGTATTAATAGATCGATTTATTTACTGATTCATTTATTGCACCATTTGCTTTCTTTCCTATACGTTAAGTAAGGTAACTAAGACCTTATTTGTATTTGCATTTAAGCTCTTTGTTTGCTTACATGTTTGTTTGTGAGTGTGATGCTTTGTTTGTTTGTTTACATGTTTGTTTGTGAGTGTGATGCTTTGTTTGTTTGTTTACATGTTTGTTTGTGAGTGTGATGCTTTGTTTGTTTACATGTTTGTTTGTGAGTGTGATACTTTGTTTGTTTGTTTACATGTTTGTTAGTGAGTGTGATGCTTTGTTTATTTGTTTACATGTTTGTTTGTGAGTGTGATGCTTTGTTTGTTTGTTTACATGTTTGTTTGTGAGTGCGATGCTTTTGTGGTTTGTTTACATGTTTGTTTGTGAGTGTGATGCCCTGGTGCCTGTCCAGAGCACAGTACGTGACAGCATCACGTGGTGTTTACTGAAATGGAGAGAAAGCACGGCAAAACACTGGTCAGCCACACGCTGGCCTACCTCACCCTCAGTAAGTAGAACCACTACGACGACGACGACGACGACGACGATGATGATGATGATGATGATGAAGAAGAAGAAGAAGAAGAAGAAGAAGATCATGATCATGATGATCATGATGATCATGATGATCATGATGATGATTGTCCAGGACGGGGGAAATCGTGATGGTATTGTGTAAGTGCACTAAGTTGATGTATTATTAGTCAGGCTTAACACACCAAGGTTATCTATGCACTCATGCACGCATATGCACACTCATGCACCACCAATTATTCACCACTCTTTGGGAATGGGATGTCACGCATTCGTCTCTCTCCTAATACGACTGAGAACAAGAAATACAATTTCTATGCTACTTATAATTACACATGAAAAATCCAGTTCCACAAAATGGATTAATCAAAACTTAAAAGATCAATACTTCCTAATCCCAGGTTATAATAAAATGGCTTCTTACCTGGCCATGTTTCCACACACACACAACCACTTTCACACCACGCCACTTGAACACGTCACTTCAAGTTTTCTTCAGCACAGAGTGATGGTGACACCTTGGTTGACTTGCTCAGGGTTTCTGGACTGGGTCTTCATAGTCATCTCTGGGAACTCGACGCAAAAATCTTCTTTGTCTCTTCCACCCACCTCTGGGCTTCAAACTCAGTCTTTCTTTTCAGCTTTTCAGCTTGTCTTTTACCCTATGACCTTGCTGTCTCTTCTGTCTCCCAGACCACGTTTATCTCAATCCCACTCTGTCCTGCTCACTCTTCTGTCCTCTCTCTCCCCCGTTCTTCTCTCCTTTGTGGGTGTTCTTCTCCTCCCTCCTGATGTTGTTCTCCCTCAGTTTATATAGGAATGGACACAAAGGATTTCCTTTAGGGTTATGCCTTTGTCCATGTTACTTCTCTACCACCTTGTTCACAAGTATACTGAATTCCCCTCTAGCTACATTCTTCCACACATCAACATTCACACATCCCTACCAAACTGATTAGCAAACAACCACTTCACACCAGATGGACATCAAGCATTCCTGCCGACTCCAGGAGCCACTTTAACATAGCAATTATCCTAGCAAAAGACACCAACGTCCGTACACATTCAACTAGCCTGACAAAGCATCAACACAGTGCCCCACGGCAATACTATCTGAACAATCCTAGACTCCTGCTCTTCAAGGTCTTTTTACAAAACAACTTCAGCTGACAGAGTATTTAGCGCACACTCGATGCTCTGAGGTCCTAGTGGTTAATTTTCCCTCCCTTTTGCTTCAGAAAGGTTAGAATTCAGAAGGGTCCTCACTACTTTAGGTACCATCTATCATGTAACAGTTAATTACCTGACCACTTCAAGCTCCTTGACACAGTGTGACCGTATGCACTAGGTGAGGACGCTACTGCTAATTGCCCTATTTCTCCACCACGTGCGGCATTCTTTTCCTCTGAAGCGCTTTTGGCCCTTTGTGAGAAGTTTCGCTCTCTTGACAATGCTGATGATGTATGTCGATGACAACGATAACGACGACTACAACGACAACGACGACAACGACAACAACGACGACAACGACGCCAACGACGACGACGACAACGACGACGACGATGATGATGATGATGATGATGATAAAACGAATAATGGTAACAATGATGATAGAGAAGTAATAATGATAGCGACGAAGATAATGATGTTGATGATAATGAGAAGGAGGATTGATGATGATGACGATGATGATGGTGAAAAAGGTGATGAAGAAGACTATAATGGTAATATGAAGCACAATAGCAACATAAGCGACAATACTGACGACAATCGTCGTCATCATCATCATCATCATCATCATCATCGTCATCATCATCATCATCATCATCATCATCATCAATATCAATAT
>JADBJO010007856.1:100898-105350 GCA_016801955.1 Conus betulinus
TTACGAAGTGATCACAGATGCGGATTCCCGGCTGGGTGGTCATGGGTTCAATTCCCATCAGAGTCACGTGGGATTTTTCCTCCCCGACTGGCTCCTACCCAGAGTTGAGTTTGCTACGGGCTCAGTTGGGAAGACTGGGACCACACAGTTGAGTTTCATTCACCAAATGGATGCGTCTCTGGGAGAGTTGCTCACATTTTCTGACCGACACTGCAGGTGTCTGTGTCTCTTGGATATGGTTGACGCTGGGATGTATTGACAAAGTAAGCGTAGGGTACAGCCCTGTCATGTTGTCTCAGACCGCAAAGGAAATCCTGGAGCATCATTTCATCATCACCATTCTCATCGATCAGCATAAACAGGTCTCAAATTCACTGGCCGTTCATGCTCTGCTCTCATGGCGACCTCAGTTTTGATATCCTCTCTTATTATATGACCTTGGTTTGAATCAGATAGGGTCACCGGTATCAGCGAGTTCATGGGGGCTGTCGTTGGACGGACGTGGTGGCGCCCTTAAGAGGGAGAGCTCACTCACGCTGTCTCCGTGGCTGAGCAGTTATTGTCGTCAGTAGGGAGCTTAGTAGGTGGTGTCCTGCGTATGCTGGATCAGAACAGGCACTACTGAACACCACCGAAGTGACTCGGCAGCAGTGCTGTGTGTTCTCCGATGGGTAGCCTCTTGACGACTTGACATTGACTGCTCCCCGTGGATTGCCAGTGCCAGGTCTGCGGCAGGATGGGCGGGCTGTGGCTGTGGACTGAGGATCAGAATGAGAGGCGTGGGGTGCAATGCCACTGAGGTTGTGCAGAAGATGGGAGAACGGAAAAAAAAAAGAAAAAAAAAGAAAAAGAAAGAAAAATAGATAAATAAACAAGGCTTTGCTTTTTGCTGTCTGGCATGCCCTTGCACTTACTGAAGGCATTCACCACTTCCTGTTGGTCTGACTGACTGGCTTGTGTTTTGTCTGCTGTTCACATGCTGGCATTCACCACTTCCTGTTGGTCTGACTGACTGGCTTTGCACATACTGAAGGCATTCACCACTTCCTGTTGGGTCTGACTGACTGGCTTTGTGTTTGTCTGCTGTTCACATGCTGGCTGGCTGCCCTCTGCACTTTACAGCCGACAGTATCAAGTTGCAAAGTGAGGCGATTGTTGGCGGAAATCTTGACAAATTTTAAAAGTATTTAAGGACTCCGCCAAATAGCGTAGACAAACGAAAAAAAACAAGACAGAACACATTGCGTTTCAACCTCTTAGGCGTTCTTCAGGCGGCGCCCATTTTGCGCCGAAGTCGATGAAGATAAGTGATTGTTCGTTCATTTTCGTTGTCCTGAGTGTTGTTGCTACAAGGTGTTATCTTGCCTGAAGAAGACCTAAGAGGTCGAAACGCGTCGTGTTCTGTCTTGTAACTCATTTGTCCACGTTATTCGGTGGAGTCCTTACAATACTTTTAAGATTTGTTTCGATAGTATCAAGTCATCATGCTGGAAGCACACACACGGAGTGGTGAGTGCCCAGCCAAAGGCTAGGTGCAAGCAGTAGACCGCCCGCGCTGACCAGCGCACAATGAGAAGCTGGCATGCATTATTACCCGGGACGGCACCCCAAGCATCTGAACAATTCTCTCGCGTGAAGTTGTTAGATGCCTGCACGGGCGAACGGGATTCCGATAAACGTGAATAAAGGGAGAAACTACGAGTCGAGATAGGTATCTTGTCCCTTCTACACCTTTGGGCTTTTTAGATATGATATTTTTTTACAGGGGCGGATCAGTAAGTCTGAAAGCGATGAGTGCAGTTGAAAGCGTAAGGTGTAAAACGAGAACGAAAAATACCAACAACTGTTTTAACGTATAACCACCAGACCGACAACGTTCAAGACGGACAACGCGAAAACGGGCTTTTATTTATCTTATTTTCATTGTTTCGAGCGCGCTAGAACCGGAAACTTGAATGCAGACG
Organism: Conus betulinus; assembly: GCA_016801955.1. NCBI lineage: Eukaryota > Metazoa > Mollusca > Gastropoda > Neogastropoda > Conidae > Conus > Conus betulinus. The sequence goes on from JADBJO010007856.1 coordinate 102,863, forward strand.
CGGTACTTTACCAGGTGAGCCAACCAGGCACCAACTGAAATCTTGATAATAATGATGATGATGATGTTAATGATGATAATAATTATGATGATGATAATGATGATGATGATGATGATGATGATAATATTGAAGATGATGATGATGATGATGATGATGATGATGATGATATTGAAGATGAAGATGAAGATGATGATGATGATGATGATGATGATGATGATGATGTTAATGATGATGATGATGATGATGATGATGATGATGATGATGATGAACTATGTGTAATAGACTATTTCTAATGTTATGTTTAATATTACAATTTTGTTAATGTACATGAGTTCAAAGATCTTTTGAAACGTCTGTCTTCCCACAGGAAAACCTAAACCTTACACTGACAAGAAAGGGCAACCCTCTCGGGCGGACAGAATTGTCTCCTCTCAACCCCTCATGTTCGGAGACTCCTTCAATCTCAGGAAGCTGAATAACCTCCCTTTCCATGCTCTTCAGGCCGGAAACATCGAGCTGTTGAAAACAGAGTGTCTGCTGAACTTTCAGTTCCTGCAAGCCAAGCTGATCGCCAGTGGAATCAGGTGACGGGTTCTAAAATATTTGTGTTTCCATAATAGTGTGTGCCAAAGAAATGAATTGAATCTAAAAGAAAGAAAGTAATAACAACATTAACGCTGCGGCCTACGTCTATTTCCACTGTTGGTACTGCTGCTCTTGCTACACTGCTGCTGCTGCTGCTGCTGTTATTACTACTACTACTGCTACTACTACTACTACTGCTGCTGCTACAACAACAACAACATCAACTACTACTACTACTACTACTGCTGCTGCTGCTGCTGCTGCTGCTGCTTCTGCTTCTGCTGCGTCTGCTGCTACCACCAGTAGCAGCAGTGTTGTTGTTGCTGCTATTGCTGCTGATGCCACCACTACCACGGCTACCGCTGTTGCTGCTGCGGCTACTGCTGCCTCTGCTATCAGTACCCCCACAGCTGCTGCTGCTGCTTTGCTGTTGTTGTTGTTGTTGCTGCTGCTGCTGCTGCTGTTGCTGCTGCTGCTGCTGATAATGATGATTACAATAATAACAGTTGCAATATTACTCATCAGCAGCAGTAGCAGCCACAGTTCTGTCCATGTCCGTATTATACAGACACAAACGCGCAACATGCGTGTACATGCACACCTCAGGGTCTGTTTCTGTGGAAGCGCTTTAGCATAGACATCATAATCACCACCAACAGCAGAAGAGTCATGTCTTCATTTTAAGTAACGCCACAGACGATGCCGTCGAGTCATGAACTGGTGACATGAGTGCTGATGCACTCCCCCAGGGCGGTGTTGGAGGACTTCAGCACCACACGCAAGGTACTGGAGGAAGAGGGGAAGACAGAGGAGGACGTGAAGATGGTGGCGGAGACTCTTCAGCTGTCTCAGGTTGCTCTCCAATACGACCCCCTGCAGCTGCCGGCCCAGCTGTTGTCCAGAATCACATCTCCATCGCAGGTCAGAACTGTCTGAGGGCTAGTTCTGTCTGTTGGTACTGTTATTGTTGTTGTTGTCGTTGTTCCTGTTGTTGTTGTTGTTGCTGTTGTTATTGTTGTCATTGTCCTCCTCCTCCTCCTCCTCCTCTTGCTCCTCCTCCTCCTCCTCCTTCTCTTCCTCCTCATCCTCCTCTTTCACCTCCTCCCACTTCCCCTTCATCGGCTCCCCCCTCCTCCTCCCCCACGTCTTCTTCTTTCTTCTTTTTTCATCATCATCATCATCATCATCATCATCATCATCATCATCTTCTTCTTCTTCTTCTTCTTTCTCTGGTGCTTGGCCGCAATCAGCACTTTGCTCAGAAAAACAGAAACCAAACCGATTATAACCGTAAGCAAACGACCAAACGACATACGTCCAGCCTAACTCACCCCTCCTGTTTCATCTTAAACAGGGTTTTAAAGCCTTCCTACAGCAGTGCGACACAGGAAGTGACGCGCCCTTCCTGTTGCCCAACCAGCCAATCATGACGGTCCCAGGAGGTCAGCTGCTTCATTCGCTCAAAGAGCACACATCTGACGTCACTTCTTTGGCTTTGACCAGGGATGGAAAATTTGTTGTCTCGGGTTAGTACGACCGGCGATTATAATCACTGTTGCTGCTGCTGCTGCTGCTGCTGTTGCTGTTATTACTACTCCTGCTGCTGCTGCTGTGGTGATGGTGGTGGTGGTGGTGCTGCTGCTATTGATTCTGTTGCTGCTGCTTCTATTTTTACTATCTATTCTACTTTTACAACTATTACTCATCACTACTCCATCTGCTGCTGTTAATACTACCACCACAATTGGTACAGCTGTTGCTGCTACAACTGCTATTACTATTACTGATGCTGCTAATACTGATGATGATGCTACTATTATTACTACTTCTGCTAGTATTAACTGCTGCTATCATTATTATTGCTGCTCATGTTAGTATTATTACCGTTGCTACTACAACTACT
>JADBJO010007857.1:0-2500 GCA_016801955.1 Conus betulinus
TGTTGTGAAAATAAATGTTGTTTTGAATGTACCCCTGCGTTCCTGGTGTCGGGAGTTTTGGGTGTCAACTTTGCCTTTCTTCACCACTTACTCCGTCTCCTTCCTAAAACCCTAGGTCACTTGACTTTGACAACTTTACATAGATTCTATGTCAGATTTATCAAAAGAATATACGTCATATGAAGATAGCACAGCTTGAAAATTTGGCCCAGTCAGCTCGCTTGTAATCAAACTTTGGCATTTTATCCTTACTGTCATCTTGGCTCACTACAAATCCTCTCAGAGAAATAACTATGGGAATATGATCACTCCCTAAAGTGTTATCGTACAGCTCGGGACCATTGATGGGGAGATTAAAGACAAGTCGATTGCAGATGATCTGTGACTAGGGATATCAGGCAGTCTCGTGATACTTCCATCATTTAACAGGACGAGTGGGAGAGTCTGATATGTTCTCCACTAAACGGTTTGAGCTGACTTTCGTGCAAGTTCTATCCCAGAAAGGAGCGTGTTCATTAAAGTCCCCTGCAATTAACCATTTACTACTTTGAAAGTTTATATTATGTAGCCAGTCTGAATTGCTATCAATGACTCCTTTTGGGAAGTACACAGAGACAATGTTTAAGACTAGAGAATTGTCAAAGTGAACAGAAGCTGCACAAGAATACAAGTCTGAGGTGCCAGCAGGTATAGGTGACTGAAGGGGATGGTAAAATAACTGGTCATTTATATAAATGGCTGCAGAGACTTTCTCATTGTCACCAGTTTCTTGTACCACAGGTGGGGTAAAAAAAGAAACGATCCAGCCGTGGCAAGTCGTTTTTAGACACATTTAGTGATTGAAGAATAAGGACCATGTAGGAGCTGGCTTCAAAGATGTTGTTGAAGATTTACCAAATTCTTGTTAATCGACCGGCAGTTCCATTGTAGTATATTAATGTCAGTCTTCTTTGCCATCAGAATTTTACAATGGACATTCAAGGGAGGCACAATTGCAAAATGAAGATTATTCAAATGGAAGATAAAAAGACGATTCCCCAACAATGAAACTAGTCAGTAAACAGTAACGCAATAGAGAACACTTTTACAAAGCAAGGCAGGCCTAGAAGAGGAATAAGAAGGTAATAAAAAACAAAAAAAAAAAAACAAAAAAAGGGAAATTGAGGAAACTATGCGATGTAGCAGGCTAGAGAAAAAAAATCAAAATGGCAACCAGGCAAATATATGTATCACAAAGACGATCAGGTTATCATTTCAGTCGCTAGACATTATAGCACAACCACTGACTTTTTGGGGGGGGGGGGGGGGGGGGGGGGTTGTTAACTTTTATGAAGATCATTCACCAGTCTTGTAGAACATCATAGAAGTTCCGCCAGGGCCCTGGTACAGGAGAAAAGGGTAGATCATGATATCTGTGTGACGAGAAGACTGGAGGGAGGTATCGTGTTCTCCATGAAGATCGATGTAGACCGGGATTCCTGGACTTGCTGCCAGAGGGTTTTCTTCCAGAAAAGCTGGTGAACGTGTCGCCCTAAGTTACCAGCAAGTACACTGGCTCCTTTCTGGTTCGGGTGGACTCCGTCTTTCAGTGTTCTGGGGCTGGCAAGGAGATTCTCATGGCTGATGACGGACACTTGGGAACTTTGAATAGTTCTGAGTTTATAAACGCGTTGAACATTTCGCGGTTTATGTTTATTTCGGGGTTAGAAACAGGAGCCACTTTACTGATCACAATGCTGGCACGTGAATGCTCTTTAGCGATGGTTTTAATGGTGTCCGCAAAGAGTTTGCTAGAGGACGCAACGTCTTTTTGTTGAATATCATTGAGACCACAATGAATAACAATTGCATCAACTTCTGTATCCATTGACGACAAGGTTTGTCTCAGCGTGGGCAGTAAGTCCTTTGTAGTGGAAGATTTTTTGGAAACGGTTTTGAAACCATAAGATCGACCAAGTCGGGGGCATTTCACACCGTTCAAAACAGAATCATGAAGGACGAGAACAGTTGGGAGATCTTCATTAGCTTTGTTCACTTTCCTTTCCAAGTTTGTGTCTTTTGTTTGTTCGATTCTGAGCAGTCTGTGACGTGATGACGCTATCATTGGGATTGACGTCATGAGAAGCTGTCTTCTGTGTTCCAGATCGTTCTTTTGGCTTTAGTTTTTTATCCTCTTCTTTTTCTTTCCTGTTTGATGTTGAAACCGCGCGTTGTGCGGTGACCTGAGCGTAGGGTAAGTCGTGTTTCGCGCTCTTCTTTACCATTTTCTGTTCTGGATCGGTCTGAAACAAATTTAGAACGTGGTTCTGAATTGCACTTTACGGTTGTGAGCTGAGCAATGGTGTTGTTTTGCTCACGTACCGTATCTTCGAGGGATACTATTTTTTTTGCATAAAGTTTCGATTACTTTTCTCAACTCATCGATTTCTTCTTTCACGTCACTCGTGGCATAAGAAGTGAAGGAGTTGAGATTCAGAATTTCATCGGTGCTGTCCGTGCC
>JADBJO010007857.1:12500-17500 GCA_016801955.1 Conus betulinus
GTATTTTGTTGTTGTTGATGCTGACAGTGTTGTTGTTGTTGTTGTTGTTGTTGTTGTTGTTGTTGTGAATGTCGGTTTTGTTTTCCTTAAATAGAAACATCGCCTTAAAATGTGTTTACTTCACGCTGCTTCACTTTGGAAAAAAAAAACCATGAATACAAAACGCGGAGTCTGACATAGACACATCAACACATTCGCATAGACACAGACACAAAAAACAGACAGATATACAGATAGACAGACAGACAGACAGACAAATAGAGAGAACAGACACAAAACACACACACACACACACACACACAACACACACACACACACACACACACACATACACACACACAAACACAAGGACGCACACAGTGAGGAGAGAGAGAGAGAGAGAGAGGAAGAGAGCGGAGAGAGAGCGAGAGATAGGGGGAGAGAGAGAGAGGAGAGCAGAGAGACAGACAGAGACACCAGAGGACAGAGACAGAGAGAGAGGAGAGAGAGGGAGCGAGAGAGAGAGAGGAGAGAGGGAGGAGAGAGAGCTGAAGAGTGAGAGAGAGAGAGAGGATTTAGAATGTTTCAAGTGTGTGTGTGTGTGGTGTGTGGTGTGGTGTGTGTGTGTGTGTGTGTGTGTGTGTGTGTGTGTGCATTCCCAAGTATTAGCTACATGTGTTTTAAAGTCACATACGTCTAAATAAATTTCAGCATTCTTTCTTTTTTTCGCAAAGACCAAATCCAAAAACTCTTAATAATTTCACGGTGTGTGGAAAGCACCTCGCTTTATCGTCTTACTTCTTTCTCTAAAAAAAAAGCTATTAGAAACTGCTGAAACCACAACGTGAGCCGAGTTTTTTTTTTGTGTGAAAGAGCCGATGACGCTAAGAACCAGGGTCAGTGTCCTGATGGTCAGGCGCATCCGCCGCCTAGCGTTGCAGGGAAGAAGTCTGATCTTGTATAGCGACGGTGACTATTCTGAGAAAAACGCCCTCTGACCAGTCTGTGACTGTCTTAAGTGCTCTGTCTCTGACTCTGTTTCTCTGTCTCTGTCTCTCCCCTCTCTGTCTCCGTCTCTCTCTCTCTCTCTCTCTCGCTCTCTCTCTCTCTCTCTCCTCTCAGATGTCTGTCTCTCTCGCTGTCTGTCTGTCTGTCTGTCTGTCGTCTGTCAACTCGGTCTGTCTGTCTCCTCTCTCTCTCTCTCTCCCCCCCACTCCTCTCTCTCTCTCTCTCTCTCTCTCAGGCGCTGTCTCGTTTGTCTCTCTGTGTCTCTCTGTCTCTATCTCTATCTATCTGACTGTCGGTCTGTTTGTCTCTGTGTCTCTCTGTCTCTATCTCTCTATCTGATCTGACTGTCCTGTTCCATCTGTCAGTCTCTCTGTCTGTCTCCGTCTGTGTCTACCTCTGTATTGCTCTGTCTCTCTGTCTCTGTCTCTCTCGTCCTCTCCCTGTGTGTGTGTGTGTGGTGTGTGTGTGTGTGTGTGTGTGGTGTGTGTGTGTGTGTGTGTGTGTGTGCGAACGCGCGCGCGCGGTGCATGGTGTGTGTGTGTTGTGTATGTGTGTGTGTGTGGTGTGTGTGTGTGTGTGTGTGTGAAAGAGAGAGAGAGAAGAGAGAGAGAGAAGAGGAGAGAGAGAGAGATGGATGAGAGAGTGAGAGTGTGTGTGTTTGTGTGTGTGTGTGTGTGTGTGTGTGTGTGTGTGTGTGTGTGTGTGTGGGGTGTGTGAGAGCGCGCTGGTGTGTTCGTGCGCGGGGTGTGTTCGTGCGCGTAAGTGGATTACTTTTTGCGGGAATAAATTGAGCGTCTAACAGAAACAAACAGCACCTGAAGTGGCGGATCATCGTTGTTTTGACATGCTTGTCCGCTATACGTTAGACAAGATTGGCATTAATTTTCTAATGGAGATATTGGCACTGTCCACTTGTCGTAAAAGGTGAAATGTAAATATCCTGAGTTACTGGGAAACGATCAATCAAAGAGAGGAGTCACTTTCTACAGACCATTCTATGTATGGACCATTGCATTTGTTATGTTCCAGTTTTAGCTAAAAAAAAAAAAAAAAAAAAAAAAAAAAAAAACCCTGTAAGGTATCAGCAAGTTCTGTACCCATCTGCAGGTAAAGTTTACTTTACAACTAATTTTACGTCAACTCTTGAATAATCTAACGAGAGATTTAAAATTTACATTCGTAAATCCATATTATTTTATCGAATGCATGATTATCTTGTGTGCTCTAAACTTTTGTCTTTATGCCCGAAAGGCGTTTCTTCGTGTGGTGCACCTCTCGTGGGCCACCGAGACCGCACGTGGGAAAGTGTCGACTTGTACAGTCCTTTTTTTTTCGGCCTCCGCCGTTCCCCTGTCGTTTCGCCTTCGTGTGTGGGGTGACCACTTGGGTTAGTCTGGTTGTTGTCTGTTGGGCGATGTTGACAGCTGAAAGCGATGTTGAAAATATACACACCCACTCACCGCCCACCCCCCCGCCCAACCCCCCGCCACAGCCAGCCCTCCCGCGCCCGCCCCACCCCACACCCCCCCCACACCCACCGTCGCACTAGCATCCACACACACGTTAACCCGCACCCGATCCAACAAACACCTACCTTCACAACGCACCCTCCCCCCCCCAGCCGACCGAGACGCACAGAGACCACCCGAGAACAACGAGGCAATGATACGATGTTGAAGGAGGCACTGTACCAAAACAAAATTATGCGTAGCACACACTTTCAACAATTGATTAGTATCTGGATGAGAGTTAAAAAAGAATCATGATGATAATAATAACGAAAACATGGAGACGGAAGATGTCGCAACTGTGGTGACCCGAGGTCTTTGCGAAAGCAGATAGTACAAAAGGCAAACAAGGAGATGGCAGGGCCCCCAGAACACCGTTCGCAGGCTTCACAGTCATGCCTTACAAACTACACGATTGTACCCACGCAAATCGACCTTACCACTTTACCCCTTCTGTTCAGCCTCACGCCGTCCCCTCCTTTCTCTTTGCCCTCTACCAAGTCTACCCACTGTACCTCCAACTCGATCCTCGGCTATTCTCACGTCTCGATTAGCCTCTTCTTCTCCCACCCCACCCGCAAGAGCACTCACAGACACCAGACACACACACACCACACACCCACAACACACACACAACACACATACACACACGCGCGCGCGCGTCACGCACGTACACGAACCACACACGAAACACACAGTACACACACACACACACACACAACACAGCAGTAAACATCACACACAGAGCAGCCAGAGACGCGAGCCAGCACCAGCAGGCACACACGGAGCGCAACACACACACACCACACACACACACATCAACACTACACAAAGACACACTTTGTGCGTAGGAGTGAACAGAAAAAGCAGAACAGACGACGGACACTACCAAAAGCCAAGAAAGATATATCTGAGAAAGTGCACACACCGGACAGGAAATAGAAAGCAGCGCTCAGAATGTTGTAGCTCGACTAGTATTCCAGACCATGGCCATCATCACCGCTCCCTATTTGAGAAAAAATATGCGTTCGACAAAACTCTTAATTCAGACCCGGTGAAATTAGGGAGTTATCGTCTTCGAGAACAAGACTGGGTTCGCGTGCCAGAATTTTCATTTCGACACTTGTCTCGTTGGATTGGGTGTTAAAAGGGGAACTATGCGGATCGCTTAGTCCCTTTTAGGACCATGGACTGAGAAGCGAAGACAAGTGCCTATTACAATAAAAAGAAAAGACAGTAGCTGGATCCTGGATTGAAGAGGTTCCTGACCACGGAGTAACGACACGTAGGCTTTAACGCGACTAAGAACGTAGTCTTCTTATGAGCCACAGCGCTTACGTTCTTTCAGATTCGCGTCCTAACACCCCTGCCCGACCCCCCACTCAGACCACGAGTGCGAAAAGCCAACACACGCACACACCACACAACACACAAACACACACAGCAACGACACACACCACAACAACACACAATACATACAACATACAATACATAGCAGCGTACACACGTACAACGCACAAACACACAAACACAGACGACACACACCACACACACCCCACCACCACACACGCAACACAGCAAAAACAAACAGAACACACACGAACATAGGGAGAGATCATACGAACTACACGCAGAGACAGACAGACGCAGCGTAAGAGAGGAGAAGAACCACCGGCCCCACACACCTGATCAACGCACATACAGCACGACACGCCGTAACCGGCGACAACAGACACCAGAGGAGAGAGATCATCGATAGCTAAGCTAGCAAGATCAGAGGAGACGAAGCGCGAGACGAAGAGCAAGCACACAACAGACAGGATAGAGGACGAGAGAGAGAGCACAGAGAGACAGCGAGAGACTGATAGATAGATAGACAGATAGATAGATAGATAGAGAGATGAGGCGAGCAGAGAAGAGCAGGAACAAGAAGCAGAGGAGGGACACAGAAGCGGCAGGACCTGACAGAGACAGACAGAGAGAAGACAAGAGAGACAGAGGGGAAGAGAACAGAGAGACAGAGGAGAGAACAGATGGGGGGAGAATCGGCGTGATTGATTCAGTAACGGCCATTGACCCCACATGAAGGGGTAACTTGTTGAATTGTTGAACTTTGCAACAAGCAAACCATTTTCTGTGCACACACAGCCATATATGAACACGTAATTTAAGGGACCTAAGACATAGCAGCAGATCGTATTAATTGAGCGCTAGTATCTGTATTGAGAAACTGCTAAACTTTCTGACAGTGTTTTCGTTTTAGACGCCAAAAGTGAAATCAGTCCAAAAATGTGTCAACAGAGAGAGAGAGAGAGAGGAGAGAGACAGAGAGGGGGGGAGGGTGTAGTCAGCACAGTACATAAAGACTTTCGGGCACTGAAAAGAAAGGCAAGGGATGAACCGGGACTGGACGGTGACTCTGGTACTTAGCGTATTAGTGTGCTGTGTCTCTTTCTGGAAAGTGGTTTCAGCAGAGTGTGTGTGTGTGTGTGTTGCGGTGGTGTG
>JADBJO010007857.1:25000-35000 GCA_016801955.1 Conus betulinus
CTTGAGGACTTGATAACACTTTCGTTGTCTTCTTCTATCATCATATAGTTATCCTCCCTTGGGGACTTAATAACCCTTTCTTTGTTGGCTTTCCTCTATCATCATGTAGTTATCTTCCCTTGGGGACTTCCTTACCCTTTCTTTGTTGTTTTTCCTCTATCATCATATAGTGATCCTGCCTTGGGGACTTAGTTAGTGTCACTTTCTTTGTTGTCTTCCTTCTGTCTTCATGCAGTAACCCTCCGTTGAGGACATGGTGACTCTTTTCTTGTTGCCTTTCCTCCGTCATTACACAGTTACACTCTCTTGGGAGATTTTATAGCTCTTTGCCCTTTATCATCATGAAATGACACTCTTTTGGTAATGTAATATCTCTCGGCTTGTTGTCTCCCTTCTATCATCATGAAGTTACACTCTCTTTGGGGATATAGTATCTCTCGGGCTGTTGTCTTCCTTCTATCATCATGAAGTTACACTCTCTTGGGGATATAGCATCTTGGCTTGTTGTCTTCCCTCCATCATCATGAAGTTACACTCTCTTTGGGATATAGTATTTCTCTTCTTGTTGTCTTCCCTCCATCATCATGAAGTTACACTCTCTTGGGGATATAGTATTTCTCTTCTGTTGTCTTCCCTCCATCATCATGAAGTTACACTCTCTTGGGGATATAGTATTTCTCTTCTTGTTGTCTTCCCTCCATCATCATGAAGTTACACTCTCTTGGGGATATAGTATTTCTCTTCTTGTTGTCTTCCCTCCATCATCATGAAGTTACACTCTCTTGGGGATATAGTATTTCTCTTCTTGTTGTCTTCCCTCCATCATCATGAAGTTACACTCTCTTGGGGATATAGTATTTCTCTTCTTGTTGTCTCTTCCCTCCATCATCATGAAGTTACACTCTCTTGGGGATATAGTATTTCTCTTCTTGTTGTCTTCCCTCCATCATCATGAAGTTACACTCTCTTGGGGATATAGTATTTCTCTTCTTGTTGTCTTTCCCTCCATCATCATGAAGTTACACTCTCTTGGGGATATAGTATTTCTCTTCTTGTTGTCTTCCCTCCATCATCATGAAGTTACACTCTCTTGGGGATATAGTATTTCTCTTCTTGTTGTCTTCCCTCCATCATCATGAAGTACACTCTCTTGGGGATATAGTATTTCTCTTCTTGTTGTCTTCCTCCATCATCATGAAGTTACACTCTCTTGGGGATATAGTATTTCTCTTCTTGTTGTCTTCCCTCCATCATCATGAAGTTACACTCTCTTGGGGATATAGTATTTCTCTTCTTGTTGTCTTCCCTCCATCATCATGAAGTTACACTCTCTTGGGGATATAGTATTTCTCTTCTTGTTGTCTTCCCTCCATCATCATGAAGTTACGCTCCCTGTGGGGCATGGTAAGTCTTCCCTTGTTAGCTTGCCTCCAATACATATGCACAAAAGTCCGACAGTTTACTGGACTTCCTTGTGTCTCTCTTCTGCTCCACTGATTTGCTGACCCCGACTGTTTTCCTATCTAACTGTCTGCCTGTCTGTCTGTCTGTCTGTCTGTGTCCATCTGTCTGTCTGTCTGTCTCCTTATCCGTCTGTCTCTGTCTGTCTGTCTCTGTCTCTGTCTCTCTCTGTCTCGACTCCCTCCCCACCCCACCCCCTCTCTCTCTCAATCTCCAGACCTTGAAATCTTTTAATGTCAAGCAAACTCTTTTTGACAACATCGACACGTGGGTTTCTTGACAGAACCCTGCGAATAACATCGATGCCACGTGACGCAGAAGTCAATACAGACACCCACACTCCATCCCCGAAAGAAAATTCGATGATCAGGTAAGTGAAAGAAAACCAAAGCTTGGTTTGCAATTGAACGGAGGCTGTTTCAGACGTTTTGAAAAGAGCTGAACACAAAGAATGCCGACACCTTCACAGAGGAATGGAAACAAAGAGCTAGACCACCTGATCAAAAAGTTCGGAAGAGAGAGAGAGAGAGAGAGAGAGAGAGAGAGAGAGAGAGAGAGAGAGAGAGAGAGAGAGAGAGAGAGAGAGAGAGAGAGAGAGAGAGAGAGAGAGAGAACAAAACAAACAAACAACAAAAAGAAGCAGACCCTGCGACCTTTTCTTCACCTCAAACAGCACCTGGAGGACCTCGATCCGGCTCAGCCTGCGACCGAAGGCACCCACATGTTCCGGAGACATCGATCTATTGGCCAGACACGGCTACAGTTTCATTAAACAAACGTTTTTGTTTCCCTTTCCGACATCAGCACGTGGCATGTCTGCGTGGTGGGTATATCCATTGAATTCGGTCCCTGTCACAGACTGTCCTGTTAGAGACAGTTCCGGAAGAAGAGGTGGGGTGGGGGTGGGAGGGGGCCGGTAGAGGGAAGGGGGTCTTGAGTTTCCGGATCCTATAACCGCATTCTGAAAAAAGGGGAATGACTTAGAATTACCGGAAAGAGTGCCTTGTGGGTGAAATGAATAGAGTCGGTTCAAAGTCACCAGCACATATCACACAAAAACTCCACTGCCTGTCTATGCAGGTAGTGTTCCGCAGGAGTATCAGCCTGCGCGCAAAAGAAACGAAAAAAGAAAGAAAAGAAAGCACGAAAGAAAGAAAAGAAAGAAAGAAAGGTGGGGTCCTAGCACGATGAGAGGCAGGTGCTTTTATTTGGGGTTCACCCACATCGTGACCCGTACCTGCTTGTATTTCAAGTCACAGGAAATGTGTTACATGTTTGTGTGTGTGGGTGGGGGGGGGGGGGGGGTGAGAGAGAGAGAGAGAGAGAGAGAGAGAGAGAGAGAGAGAGAGAGAGAGAGAGAGAGAGAGAGAGAGAGAGAGAGAGAGAGAGAGAGATCAGGCGGTAATTTTTTTTTTCTGTTCCATCTTCTATGCCACCTCAGTGGCACTGCATCCACGCAGCTCATTCCGACTCCTCGTCCACAGCCACATCCCCGGCCCGGCCCGCCACAGACCCTGCACTGACAATCCACAGGGGAGCAGTCAATGTCCAGTCGTCATGAGACAACCCACCAGAGGACACACTGCACAGCCACCGAGTCACTTCCACGTGTGTTCAGGCCGTGACGTTTTGTTGTTGAGGTAACTGATGTTGTTGCCAATGAGGTTTGAAACGATTTTCTGATGAATGGAAATTTCTGATGTCTTGACATTTACTTTTATTGAGTCTTGTGAGAGCTTAACCCATATTTTCAATAAGAATATAGGTTTCTGGATTCATTCAACCATGAGGTCTACCAGCAGAAACAAGGAGCTGCCATGGGTTCGTCAGTATCTCTAGTGGTAGCCAACCTGTACATGGAACATTTTGAAAATGTATCCCTTGAGACCGCTGCCAACCCCCACCCTCCAGCAGAAGAAGAAAAAAAGAAACACCCGAAAGTGCTGGGGAGGACCCAGAGAAGCACTGTCTTCATCTGCCTGGTAGAGCATCCTGTACCACCCTTGGAGGCCTGCGCTGTGTTGACGACGCATGTGGTACCGCTATGTGGATGACACCATGACCCGCATACAAGAGACGGAGGTTGACAGCTTCACCACTCACTTGAATTCCATCGACGACAGTATCCAATTCACTTCGGAAACTGAAGCAGAAGGGGAGATCCCGTTCCTGGACACACTCATCACCCGACCCCATGACGACAGGGTGGAGACCACCGTCTATAGGAAACCCACCCACACTGACCAATATCTGAACTTTCACTCTTACCACCCCCTCCATCACAAGAGATCTGTTGTCAACACCCTCATGCACAAAGCCTCTGTACTGGGCTCCACTAAGGAGGAAGAGCTGAAAGAAGAAGAAACACATCAAGACTGCCCTTTCCGCTAATGGATACCCTGCATGGGGCGAGACAGCAAGACCACTCACCACCCGTCTACAGGAACACCAAAAACCGATCTACTTCTGCCATACATGAACATCTACAAGCCACAGGCCACAGTTTTCAGCCCCCAAGAAACCAAGATCTTATCTACAGAGCCCCTTCTCACAAAAAGAAAAGTTAAAGAAGCCATCGAAATTAAGACCAGAGACGCCCCAGCCTGAACAGAGATCAAGGCTTTGAACTTCCCCCCATCTACAATCAGATCCTGACAACCGTTCACCCCACACACAACAGTCGTCCCACCAGGCCTCGCTGCCACAACAGCAACAGTGAGCTGCAGAAGACAGGGCGATTTATGTCGAAATATTCTCCTATGACTCGCTTTGTTGAGGGAGATTGCACTGAGAGCCGGCCCCACCATCGGCCTTCACCTCCATGGCTCCTCTCCTCAGCCTGCTTGAACTCTGGACCTGACTGAGTGTCTGACGTATTGCATAATGGTGCACCCCTACAGCTTGGTCTCTTCTTTCTTTTGTACTCCCAGTTCTCATAGAACAGGGAGTACTTTACAATGGGAAACGAAGAAATGCTCTGTGTGTGTGTGTGTGTGTGTGTGTGTGTGTGTGTGTGTGTGTGTGTGTGTGTGTGTGTGTGTGTGTGTGTGTGTGTGTGTGTTTGTCTGTCCGTCCGCGTGGTCAAAAGATGATCCACTCGCCGCAAAAAAAACTGCTGGACCGGCCTTTCCGAAAATTTGTAGATATGTTCATTATGGGTCACGGATGATGCCCGATGTTTAATTTTACCAGAATAGCCGTTACTAACGGCCATAACTGATAATTTTGTGATGTACAGTTTAAGCAATAACGGTTTATAAACTTACGAGTAGCCAGATTTTCTAAGCTCCTAGGTAGTGTAGTGGATACTGTCCCCGCCTGTCACGCGAGAGACCCGGGTTCGTTACCCCCGCCGGGGAGAGCAGCGTTTCTTTTTTTTCTTTTCTCTTGAATACCAAATTTCTACCACCAAAAGGGGATAAAGTGCTATAGTGACTGATATATATATATATATATGTTTTGCTTTGTTTTGTTTTGTTTTGCTTTGTACTACGTATTGGGAGGTCGTTTATATGCTTTGCATCTTGTTTGTCGTGTTTTTTTTTTTCTTTTTTTTTTTTTTTTTTTGCTCTCTGAACGTCCGTGGATGCTTTTCCTCCTTTTTGTCACTGCGTCCACTTGATTTGTTTTGCGTCTCAAGGACTGTTCTTTGTTTTGTTTTGTGGTGCTGGTGTCTCCCAGAGTTCACCATTTGGTTCCTCTTTGCTCTGACTGCTGCTGACTGTTGGCTGTGTTTCCTGTGTCCCCAAGGTTCGAAACCTTCTTTTTGCTTTTTTTTCTCTGTGTACCGTTGGATGTATTTGTATTCCCTGTGTTCTCTTTGTTCTTGCGTGCTCCGAGTACCACGAACTGCTTTGTGTTTCCTGTATACCTTAGGGTCAAGACTTTTACTGCTTTTCTTCTGGATTTTGCAGGCTGCTCCGTGTTTGATTTGTCCCTAAGGGTTAACACTTCTCCCTGCTTTCCTTCAGAAGCCATGGACAGCTATTGTCTTTCATGCGTTTCCTAAGAATCAACGTTTCTCAGTGATTTGTTCTGGATATTACGGGTTGATACGTGTTTCCTAAGTCCCCAAGAATAAAGAGATTTCTCTGTTTTGCCTTTAATGGCTGTGTGGTGCTTTCTGTCTCTCTCTCTCAGTAGTTTGCCTGTTCGTTAACTTTGCTCCGAGCGATAACGATAACGTGGTGTTTATATCCCCAAGTGTTCACCATTCCTTCTGCTTTGCTCTGGACTTCTTGCTGTTTCCTGTAGCTCCAGAAGTTTCCAATCCCGTCCGCTCTGCTCTCTCTATGAGCGGCTTGATGCTTCCTGTGTCCCCGGCGATCAGTCTTTTTGGTTTCTGTTTTGCTCCTGTTACTATGAAAGGGCTCTGTATTTCCTATGTTCCGAAGAAATATCCCTGTACAAGACTATTCTACAGGGCACAAATGGAGAGCAAACATTGCTAGAAGTAAACTGAAACGTTCCTGGATAGATATTATGAACTGTTCGAATACCTCTGCCTTCTTGCACGTGACCGGAGGCGAGACGTGGGAGATCTGTCTGCTCAAGCGTCTGTCAGGGCTCCACTACGACATACTCATCATGGACCAGTGGTACTTCACTGTGAATTGGACAAGTATGTTTCGACCTCCCAGGTATCTGCGCCCGTTTAAAAAAGTGATTCCCATTGCAAGAGCAGCCTGCAACACATACGCAGGCGAACGTACGTACCTGAACAGGTGATTCTCGTCGTAATAGCGCGCGTGCAGATAGAGGGGGGTGGAGGGAGGGGAGAGAGAGAGAGAGGGGAAGACAGACAGACAGACGAAGACCAGAGAAGACAAGCACACAGACAGACAGACAGACACGAAATATGTGGATGGAGAGGGTGGGAGACAGACTGACAAAGATGGTTGAATCTTGTAAGGTCAAATACATTTGTTAACCCGTAGGAAAAGCGACGACAAAAAAAAGCAAAGAGCATACATACTACAGAACATACATACAATATACATACATACATACAGAAGAGATACAGGCGATAGAGAAGAGATAGGAGAGAGAGAGAGCGAGAGATAGAGAGAGAGATGAATCGCTTTGCGTCCTCCGCAATTTCTCGCATCTTCATATGTCATATGAAAAGGGATATATACATACAATAACAACCTACAGAGAGAGAAGAGAGAGATGGAGAGAGAGAGAGAGAGAGATAGAGAGAGAGAGAGAGAGAGGGGAGCAGAGCATAGGAATGAATAGCTTTGTGCGCCTCCGCGCATAATTAAAGATTTTGAAACTTTCGGGTCATGGCGTTAAAGGGTATCTAGTGCGCATTTGAATTTACAACATGGCTTTTAGTCGATTTTCTCCATTTTTTCTTTCCTCCCCCTTTTTTTTTTATTGTTTGAAGATTGGTTCATGTCGTCGTGCTACTTCTTTATGCCCAGTTTCTTTTGTTTGTTTATTTCACTTTTTGGTGGATTGGTTTGTTCTTGTCTTTTCTTTAAAAAAAAAAAAAATGAAACCAGTTCTAGATCATTTGTCCGCTTAGTTTGAATAATTTGTGGTTTAAATCATAAATAATGCTTTGGTCGTACAGATAATTGTATGGAAGGGAAAAAAAAAGAACGACATAGAAAAATAGACAAATAAATAAATGACTAGATGACTAAATAAAAAAAATAAATAAATAGATAAACTCAGTTTATTCCATGCACGAATGGCCTCATTCAGACCTATATTCGAAATGATGTCTGTCGACAGTTCATTAGTCTAATTCTCTCATGGTGAACGGCAACATTTTGTCTTGTTCGTACATACAGTCTATCAAATTATGTCAGAGGCGAAAATACTTCGTCTGAAGAGGCGAAGAGTAGGGATGGCGAGGGAGTCCGCTGCTTTCTTACAGGGTGTAGAGTGGTAAATGGCTGTAAATTAGAACAGCGGGGGAGGTGTTGGATAGAGGGGTTGTGGATGTACACTAGAGACAGAGGCAGCTAGCTACAAGACTTCATCTCATTTCCCAAATGCAGTGACTTCGGCACATTTCTTTAAAAAAAAACCAAACAACCAAACAAACAAATTACGACGTAAGAGCACACGCTATTGTTAAGGCACGGAGTGGGAAGTGGATGATGAGGATGAGGCGTGGAAGAGCAGAGGAGGAGCATAGAGAAGGGGAGGAATGGGATATGGGAGGGGACGGAATAATCAGGTACGGTATACCTTACCCCCTTACCCACCTCCTCCGAATTGGCCCCTCGCATATTGATTTTCTATGGGCCTACTTTGCGAAAAAGTTGATATAGTAGAGTATCCAGTGAGATCTTATCGGAGCAGCGCTACGTTTTCTGTTGTAGATTGTCGTCATTCGGGGTACTAATGAGGCTAGTTGCACGAAAGGCTTCGAGTATGCCATAATCTGCACCACACACACACACACACACACACACACACACACACACACACAGGCTTCGAGTAACGCACGCACGCACACACACACACACACACACACACACACACACACACACACACACACACACACTGAGGTTAGCGTAAGAAACAGATGGTGGTGGTGTATTTGTTTTGTGCCATTTAGTTCTGATGGCTGTAATTGGCGCGCAAATAAACTGATATTGTTTCTAGCTTGTCACGAAGGTCTTGTGAGATGTCTGAATGCTCATGCTTGGCAGGTGGCGTGACATGATTTGATGTGACTCTGTTGTATGTTGCTGGCTTTTTTACGTGCCATTCGCTTGACATCCACACAACATTAAGGCGTTTTTCGTTTCTGAGAACGATAAAACCCTTCATTTTCTGCACCAGTCAGAGGCCATTGCTGTGCGTGGGGCAAACTGGCGGTGATTGATTAGAAGAAAAATCCTTCTGACCTCGAGCTCATGATGAAATCTGTCTTGTTTGTGTTGGAAATGAAGTGAATTTCGAACAGGAAGAAGCTACATTGGACGCTAAGTAGCTCAGTCATCGTGTTCCACATCTGTCTCTTTTATTATCAAATCACGAACAAAGGCATGGCGACTCGCCCAATTCTGTAATCCTGTCGGTTGGTAACAAATAGCAGCGCATTACACGTGTTGTCACCTCCTTCCGCTCCTCCAGTGAGCATGAGGAAGATGGCGACAAGGTTTGTTTTGTGTTGAACGGTTCGTCCTTGTTGGTCTGGCACCCCACGACGACAAATGTGTCACATGTCTTCTTTTATGGGCCCCTCATCCCCCACCCACTTCTGCAAACTTATCTGACTTTCTTGTTTTGTCTCTTTTTTCCCACTCATACAATTCTAATTTCTTTTACGTTTGTTTCAAGAACTGACATCAGACCTTTTGTATCTTGACTTTTAAAACTGGGTCAGTGCACTGATTAATTGTTTCTTGTTTCACATGCCGTCCCCCCCCTCCCCCCCCCCCCCCCCCCCCCCCCCCCCCCCCCCCCCCCCCCCCCCCCGACGCTTTTTCCTCTCCCCTCTTCCTCCTTATTCCCACCCCCCCCCCACCACCACCCCACCACCCCCCCCCCCCACTGCTGCAGCTCATACAACTAACATTTCCCTTAAGATTTCCATAAACTACATCATCCAAACGGTAGGTCGCATACACATACAACCTAAGACGTGTCTCCTATCTAACCGATCTCAAGATAGAAGTGGAACATAAGTGGAGAGTCACAATGAGAGAGGGCTGTAGGAAAGCATTAGAGGCATAAGGGGTATGAAAGGTACTTGAGTTAAAGAGAACAACAAGTAGAGAGCGGGATGGCAGAAACTGGGTATAGAAAATGGATTGGAATGGGGCTGAAGGGAATGGGGATGGGCTTGAAATCGATGGAGAGGATGGAGTGGGGGGGGGGTAGGGGGTAAGGGGGGGGGGGAGGAAAAGAAACGGAACGAAATGAATGGAGAAGGCATGAGAGCAGCAGGAAGCAGACTCGAATGAATGTAAGAAGACAGGCGCAGGAGAGTGGAGGGGATTTAAATTCAACCCGTTGGAAATAGCAGAAAAGTTGAACACCGGGAAGAGAACTGGCCAGGGAAGAATGAGAGGTGGAAGGAGTTTAAATGGGATGGAATTTGGACAGGGACAGGGATGGGAGAAGGGACACGTAGGGAGGTTCTGTGCTGGTCTGTCGAGGTGCATGGCTGACATCCAAATCCTCTGGCACAGATTCTGGCACCACGGTGGACGGAAAGGAACGACATTTACCGATTTACTTACATACTTCTGAATACCCTACACATTGAGTTTCTCCTTGCTTTGTACATGTGGCGCGGTGATTATAGACTGGTGAGTGAGCACGCAGTGACCCACTTCTGGACGAAAGTGAAACTGAACAGAACAGGAGATAAGTGGCAGGGGTGTACAGAATTGGAGAGGGGGGAGACAGGATAACCTGATCACGGCTTAAAGAAAAAGGAAGTGGTGTAGAGTGGGGTGTGGTGGAATGAGTAAGAAATGGTGGAAAAGAAATGTAGTTTATTGAACAACAGGAGAGAGAGAGAGAGAGAGAGAGAGAGAGAGGAGAGAGAGAGAGAGAGAGAGCA
>JADBJO010007857.1:40000-42500 GCA_016801955.1 Conus betulinus
GGTTTGAATGAATTATTGCTCGCTGAGTCCCAAAGTGTTGAGGCATAGTCAATAACAGGCTGAATATGAGAGTGAGAAAAATATTTTCTTGCATGCAAATTTAAGAAGTCTTAATCCTTTTTAGAAGATGTAGTTTTCTTGCAACGTTTCTAGATACAGACTCGAAGTGTTTTGACCAAATAGATTATTATCTATTGTTATTCCTAACACTTTGTGACAGGATACTTCTCAATGTTTTTGTTAGAAATGTAAAGTACTGGTAGAGTTTGGCTTAGAGTTTGACGTTTCTGTCTTGTACTTATAATCGTGAATTTTTTTTTTTTTGAGGATGGAGAGCCATGTAATTAAATTGTGTCCATTTAACCAAAGGATTGATGTTTTCTTGGATGTCACTGCAAACTTGTTGGGCGTCAGAATTATTTGTGTCAGCGAACATTTCGCTGTTTGTTTTCAAGTACAATGGTAGATCACTGATGTAAAATGAAGACATACTGTAAATTGAAGACAATAGAGGACCTAATACTGACCCTTGTGGGACACCAAATTTGTTGGGAGGAAAATTAGATTTTGTATGTGTTTTCGGACACAATTTGTTGTCGGTTGGAGAGAAAAGATGAAATGAGTTTGTTTCAGTGTTTAGTATGGTAGTAGCTTATACAAAGTTAGTTCTCTGAATAAAAGTTTATGATTTATAACGTCGAAAGCTTTTGCGAAATCTACAAAGAGAATTCCTGAAAATTGTTAGTAGTTCATGTTTAATAGCCATCAATCTATTTGTTTAGTTAGCACTGTATTTTACAGCATGGGGATGGAGACCCTTATTGATGACAGAGAGAGAGAGAGAGAGAGAGAGAGAGAGAGAGAGAGAGAGAGAGAGAGAGAGAGAGAGTTAGAGTTAATTCGTACAAAGAAGGAAAGTGAATTTCGTTCCACAAGACGTTGGTCAAAAACCGTTACATCTCTTTGTCAAATCTTCTTGGCTTCTTGTAAGTGGGGCAAAAGCTTACACCTGATTTCTCTGAGTCTGCTGAAAAATATCTTCTTCAATGAACTGATTGCTGTCTCGTAGATTTCTCTTCGAGGGCAAAATCATTAGCTTATCATTGTAAAATTAACAGCGTACAATAATGGGGGAATCAGTAAATGTGTTCAAGCTGTGCACATGATCAGATTGAATGTCGTCAGTTTTAACTTATCAATGACCAGGTCATGCAGATTGTTTTTCGTTTTTGTTGGTTGGCTTTATGTTGTTCTCTAGGAGAGACATAAAATGCACAGACACACACACACACACACACACACACACACACACAACACACACACACACACACACACACACACACACCACAACACACACACACACACACACACACACACACACACACACACACACGCACGCACGCTCGTACGCACGTACACATCATTACGCTTTGCCGCTAAATGATGAGGTTGGGTTTTTTTTTTTCTTGTCCATCACTTTAGTCATCAGATCTGTGCTTTTCTGTGACAACTCAAGATTTTTTTTCCTGAGTATCCCCCGCACCAGAGGGAGAGAGTGAGAGAGAGAGAGAGAGAGAGAGAGAGAGAGAGAGAGAGAGAGAGAGAGAGAGAGAGACAGACAGACAGACAGACAGACAGAGAGAGAGAGAGAGAGAGAGAGAGAGAGACAGACAGACAGACAGACAGACAGACAGACAGACAGAGAGAGAGAGAGAGAGAGAGAGGGGGGGGGGGAACTGCATAAACAGGCACATTATTTTGCCCTTCTATCTTCCCACCTTCTTCCCCCCCCCTTCCCCCCCCCCCCCCCCCCCCCCCCCCCCCCCCACACACACCCACACACACACACACACCGCCCCCTCATCCCTTGTCCACGGCCCCATCAATGCATGGCTTTCCTGTTGGCCTCCCTCGCCTCACGGTTCAGGGAGTGTCCAAGTAGTAATCTCATTGGAGCAGCGCTATGTCATGGTGCCGATTGTCGTCATTTGCGCACAAACGAGGCAGGCGGTATTGGAGGCTTGGAATGACGCTCTACACGCGTCATGGTCTTATCGTAAGTCTGTCGTCATCTGCACACAGGCCGAGGCCAGTGCAACGAAGCAGTGATTCGTTGTGTATCTTTATTGGTGACGCTAGTTCTAATCGCTGTTCTCTGCGTGCACATTAATTCCTCTTATAATTGGCTGAGCCGATCGTAAGGGTCTTCTCAGATGCCCGAATGCCCAGGCTTGGCTTAATGGCATGAAATGGTTTTGATTGGGCATATGTGTGTAGACTTGCGTTTTTTTTGTGTGTGTGTTTTTTTTTTTTTTTACTTCACTTCTGTGAAATATTGAGCTTTTTGCGTTTGTAGCAAAGACAATCCTGTTGATTTCGTGTACCAATCAGAGGACACACTTATTCATGGTGCATGAGGGGAATTGGAGCAAAATGATCAGAACATTTTTTTTTTTCTGACTTCAAGCTGAAGAAGACATCTATTTTGTTTGTTTTGTTT
>JADBJO010007857.1:65000-67500 GCA_016801955.1 Conus betulinus
CGGCGTGTGTTTAGGGTCACTTTTATATGAAGATCACTTAGAGGATGACGGTCGTGCAAACTGCACTCAATCCTCAACGGATTCACATAGAACATGACTGGCAGTTTCAGAAGTGATTCGTTTCTATTCTTTCTCCCCCCCCCCCCCCCCCCACCCCCCCCCCCCCCCCCCCCCCCCCCCACCCCCGGCGCTCTACCAAGTGAGCTATTCCGGCCCCAGTAACTCCAACGAAACTTTTCATTCCAAATGAATGAAAAGATTCACAATGCACAGCAACTGCACCCCTGACTCCGAACAATAATATACGTAAGTATTAAATATGAACATCGTAGTCGCAGCATACCGCGGTGTACATTTCAGCTCACTATATAAATCCTCTCAGGCAAATCTTTAAATTCAAAACGAATGGGGTACGAAATCACAACACACTTATAAATCATCAACCACTGTCATAGCAATTTGCTAAGCAAATCTTTCAAATTATGCACCTGTGGAGAGAGAGAGAGAGAGAGAGAGAGAGAGAGAGAGAGAGGGGAGGAGAGAGAGAGAGAGAGAGAGAGAGAGAGAGAGAGAGAGAGAGACAGACAGACAGACAGAGACAGAGAGAGAGTGAGAGAGAGAGAGAGATGGGGGGGGGAGAGAAAGGGAGAGAGAGAGAAAGAAAAAAAATGAAAATCTGCCTATTTTGAAGAGACGTGTTAAGAACTGCTGCAAATAGGGGAACACACACACACACACACAACAACACACACACACACACACACACACACACACACACACACACACACACGCGCGCGCGCGCGCGCGCGCGCGCGCCTCATACGTACTAATTCTTGTTTCCAAGAAACAGAAAATGAGGTAATGAAAATGGACATAATCCACTTTGTTGAAGTACATCAGCCATTTGTCAAAGTAATAATGACCTTGCAATCGATACGAAAACATGATTTACATCGCATGACAAGAAGTACACCAAAACTGATGATGAAATAGAGTAAAACAGAACAAAAAGTAACCCATAATTATTCGTAGGAAATTCACTGCATAAGCTACATCTTCAACATGTCACTCACATATCCATATTAGTCCTGTACGGTAAGCTGAGCCAAGGGGCACTAACTAACAACCTTTGTGTTAAAATTAGTACCATGGCCGCTCAGTGATGACAGTATCTGGTCCGCCATCTTCCCAGTTCAGCGCTCCAGGCGGGTCTAAAAATACAACAGCGTCAAGAGAATCCGCTGACGTAGATAAAGCCATTTATTCAGTTCACGCGACATCCGCCACGGGGATAAACTTATAAAGGATCGGACCTGGGCTTGGTCCCTAGGCCACCGGCCCAGACCACCCCCTCATCAATTATACCGCATGATTCCCAGTCTTGGTCAGACAGGCCAGCTTCAACGCGGAGTGCGCGTGACTAATATCTTCTTCTTCTTCTTCTTCTTCTTCTTGGTCCTTATCGTTTTCTCTTGTTCGTCCTTTACTTCTTGCTGTCTGTGATATTGTTTAGTTCTTCTTCTTCTTCTTTCCTTCTATTTTTCTTCCTTTCCTCTTAACTCTCTTTATTTTCATTCTTTCCATTTTTATTTCTCATCTTCTTCTCTTTTCCTTCTTTTCTATATACAGCCTCTTAGCCTTTGCATTTGAAAAGCTTCATCTCTTCCTCCTTCTCTTCCTCTCTCCATGCGCACCTTACCTCTATTCCCTTCTTCAGGTGAATTTTCTTCAACCATATTCTTCTCTCTCTCTCTCTCCCCCCCCCCTCCCTTTTCCCCTTTTTTCTCTTCGTTTGCCCCCCCTCTTTTCATTCTACGTTTCTATTTGGTCAACTCTATTCCCGCTTCCACCTCCTCCTCATACTTCTCTTAATGTATCTCATTTCTTTGCTTCATTTTCCTTTATTCGTTTTATTTTCTCCTCACCTACCCTCCTCTCTCCCCTCTCCTCCTACTCTGCATTTTTTCACCAACACCCACCACCACCACCACCACCACCACACCACCCTCCCATGCCCTCTTCTCCCTGTCCACTTCTCCCCCCTTCACTTGTATGATGCAACTCTCACTTTGAGCTACCTCTATCTTCACTGGGCTGTAGTGTGATTAAGTCTCTCTCCCCTCACTTTGAGCTACCTCTATCTTCACTGGGCTGCAGTGTGATTAAGTCTCTCTCCCCTCACTTTGAGGCTACCTCTATCTTCACTGGGCTGCAGTGTGATTAAGATCTCAAACCCTCACTTTGAGCTACCTCTATCTTCACTGGGCTGTAGTGTGATTAAGTCTCTCTCCCCTCACTTTGAGCTACCTCTATCTTCACTGGGCTGTTGTAGGTGATTAAGTCTCTCTCCCCTCACTTTGAGCTACCTCTATCTTCACTGGGCTGCAGTGTGATTAAGTCTCTCTCCCCTCACTTTGAGCTACCTCTATCTTCACTGGGCTGCAGTGTGATTAAGTCTCTCTCCCCTCACTTTGAGCTACCTCTATCTTCACTGGGGGCT
>JADBJO010007857.1:70000-85000 GCA_016801955.1 Conus betulinus
GGACCAAAATGAACGGCGTGCATACCTCACCACTGAGGTGGCACAGAAGATGAGGCAGAAAAGAAATGATTTGCCTTTTGGTCTTGAGAAGAGAGAGAGGGAGAGAGAGGAGAGAGAGAGAGAGAGGAGAGAGAGAGAGGAGTGAGATATAAAACCCCAGATAATTTATTGCTGTGGCGTTTTAAAACCCATTTCCAGGAGGGTATTGAGAATTTGAATGTTTGAAGGAAAGAAAGACAAAAAACAAACAACAAAGAAACAAACAACTCAACTTTATCAGAGCTGACATCAGACACGCTTTAAATTCCTTGATAATCCAAGCATGTCGCTAAATGTACACGCAGTCATGTTTGTCCAGTGCAGCACCACACAGCACGCACTCAGGACAGAGTAAACGCATTGCCCGCATAAATAACTAAGAGCACAAACAAAACAACACACGGGAATCCACGTCTAAAATTTCGAGCCCACAGAAACGTTCCCAACCCAAGAGGGTAGCACGAGGGTTGACGAGGGAATGCGAGTGGGGTGGGGGTAGGGGGTGTGGGGAGGAAGACGCTGGGAACGAGTGATGGGGATCTTGTGGGGTAGAGGGGGGTACTGGTTGAGGTTGGAGGGATATGAATTACTGTCAAACAAGGTTGAATCTGACTGCATACCTAATGACATGCATGCAAATGCTAAGCCTGGCATCACTCCTATCCTTCTTTCATCCCACTAGACAGAGATCCAGAGCATCAGCCCTGGAGTGGATCGTCCATTCCTCACAGGTTATTTGTTTGGAGTACATCTTGACAAACCGGTCAAAATAAGTTTGGTGGGTCGCTGACATCTGGTCCATTGACGCGCGCACGAGAGGATGAGCGAGAGAGAGAGAGAGAGAGAGAGGAGGAGAAGCGAGAGAGAGAGAGAGACGAGAGAGAGAGACAAATGACAGACAGACATGAAGGGAGAGAGGAGGAGAGAGAGAGAAGACAGCACACACAGAGGCAGACAGACTGACATTGAGCAGATTTGAGGAGAGAGAGAGAGAAGAGAGAGAGAACGAGAGACGAGAGACAGAGAGAGACAGAGAGAGATACAGGGACCCATGAGAGAGAGACAGAGAGGACAGATGAGACAGACAGACACAGTGAGGGACAGACAGACGAGCAACACACACACACACACACACACACACACACACAACACACACAGTGGCATTTAACCCACACAGGAGGTATTTAGAAACACACACTACAGTTGAGAGAGAAAGAGAAACAGAGAGACAGAGACAGAAACAGAGACAGAGACAGAGACAGGAAACAGACAGAGAGTGGACTGTAGGAAGGACACGCTTTAAAAGAGTGCGAGAGAGACAAGCATGTCACAAAATGTACACGCATGTCTGTTTTGTAAGTGCAGCGACAACACAGCACCACTCGGTACACTCACATTGCAGGAATAACAACACACAACCAACAACACAAACACACGTCTACATTTTCTAGCCCACAGAATCTTCTCACCCAAGAGTGCGAGAGAGAGTGACGAGGGGAATGAAGAGAGGTGGGTAGAGAGGTGGGGAGGAAGACGCTGGGAACGAGTGATGGGGATGTTGTGGGGTAGAGCGGTCCTGGTTGAGGTTGGAGGGGATATGAATTACTGTGAAAACAAGGTTGAATGTCTGACTGCATACCTAATGACATGCATGCAAAAAGCTAAGGCCTGTTAATCACTCTCTATCCTTTCTTCATCCCACTAGACAGAGATTCCAGAGCATCAGCTGGAAGTGGGATCGTTGTTTCCTCACAGGTTATTTTTTACTGAGTACTCTGCTAAAAACCGGTCAAAATAAGTTGGTTGGTGTCGCTGACATCTGTCCCATTGACGCGCGCACGGATTGAGAGAGAGAGAGAGAGAGGAGGAGGAGAGAGAGTGAGAGAGAGAGAGCCGAGAGAGAGGAGAGAGAGAGATAGAGAGAGAGAGACCGACAGGACAGAACTGTTCCCTGACTGACAAACTGACAGACCCCCCCAGGAAGACAGACTGACTGACACACACACACACACCACACACACACACACACACACACAACACACACACACACTCTGCTGTTAGCGAGAAAGAGAAAACAGAGAGACAGAGACAGAAACAGTAGACAGAGACAGAGACAGAAACAGAGACAGAGAGGACTGTAGTAAGGGACAAAGAGTTTCTTGACTGAACAGATAGACAACAAAGTGTGGAATACAGTAAGATAGGAACAGAACACACACTACACACACACACACACCACCACACACACAACACACACACACACACACGCACACTCACTCAGATAATGAGAGAAGAGAGAGAGAGAGAGAGAGAGAGAGAGAGAGAGAGAGACTTTTGTTTTGAGAGAGATTATGTACCTGTCAGTATGTGCTGTACGGCAGTTCGTCTTGGCTGTCGGAACATCAAGGAATGTCTGGACTTGGGTGGTCTCGGGGGCCAGTAGCACGATCAGCCGCCTGTGTCCTAATCTCGCTGAGAGGGACGCAGGGTGATGGAATGCTCTTCCCATTTAGTTTACAGCTCTCAGAAACCTCTCTCTTCATCGAAGAGGGATCCCCCCCCCCTTTTGCACACATGGGAATCTATACTGGTTTGAATTTCCCTACTATATACCTCCTTCTCCCCATCCCCTCCTTCATCTTTATCCCTATCCCCCACCCCCCCCCCCCCCCCCCCCGACCCACCTCTTTTGCCTTCATTTCTTAACGATACAACAATCTGCTACCTTCACTTGTGTTTTGTTGTTGCTTAATTTTTCAGCATTACTTTTATTATATATATTTTCCATCATAATGTTGACAGTAAGTGTCTCATTGTCTTTTCTCAAATTTTTCTTGACTGAACGTAGTTGATGAATGGCGAAAATATATGATATATATAGAACTGTTCCAAATCTTTGATGTAACCTGCATCCCAATGGATCCATTGCAATACATGGCTCAAAGATTGTCCTTGCATTTTTATACTGTTTGTGTAATGTTTTTAGTTTTGCAGCAACTTTTTTCCTCTCCACACTTTTGTTTGTTTAATTCTATTACCTTTCAGAGTGCTGGGCTGTTGGGATTCTTTTTCGAACATCTTGGCGGTCGGAACACCACGGAATTATGGACTGTGGTTGTGTCTCTATCTGACGCCAAGAGCACAGAACAATCAGCCGTGTCACCCTGATGATCCGCCCGATCCAGTGGACGAAAGGCCTCGGAGCAGGCTTGGTACATATAGATCTGCCTTCGAGAGGGATTGCGATAGTGTCCTCATGCAGCTAGTGAAGGGTTTTTCACATTTATGATATACATTTTCCCATTTACTTCATCTTTTGTTTATTTTGTTTTTCCTGTCAATTTCAATCTTTGCCAAGTCATTACTATAATGATGGAAAAATTGTTAACCTTCACTTGTTTTCCCCCACTACTTAATTGTTCAGCATTATATCCATATATATATTTTTTTTTTTTTTTGACATGTACATCTATCTAACCTCTTGATTTCAAACATATCATTCACACCATTATGAAATACATAAAAATTCATGATACCATAGAACCAAAACAAACTAAAGCACCTTCTTCTCTTCACTTGTGTAATGCAGCTCTCATTTTGGGCTTGTTATATCTTTAACTGGGCTTCAGTGCGAAGAACACAATTCTCCCCCTGCTGTGTCTAGACAGTTTTACAACATGAAATGTTGAAAATCTTTTTTTTTTTTTTCTTTGTGTTTGGTCCGTGTTATTCTTAAGCTTTTGACTAAGGATCAAAGGTATGTTAATGTGAGCATTGTGATATTACGATTACCAAAAACGAAACTGAGGCTCAGCATTATATCTCAACCAGACTTGGCATGACAGATAGAAACATTCGCAGCCTCCTTTTATCAGACAATGACTGAATTCAGACCTAGTTCTGCTGGACTAATATTCTTCATATACGGTTCAAATGTCTTATTTCCATCCCTCATATTTACATACAGTTAAACACGCATACTTTACGTGCATGAAAATCATTGATGGGTCGACCGTTCCAGTCAGCTCTGTATTGACAAATTTCATCGCAAAACTTGTTCATAAGAAAAGCATAGCATTATGACTCTTTGTTTATGTATACCTTCACTTCAGAAGTACATCATTTGTTGCATCAAGCAGCTGTCACAACCTGGCTCAGCCTAGGTATGGCACCAAGCACAACTCAGATCGCTTGTAGTGTGAAGTTGTTCCACCTTTCGAGAGCGCTTGGAAGAGATGACGAAGGTCTTCAGGGGGTGGGGGGTGCGGGGGTGGGGTTTGACTGGGCTCTGACATGTCCGTTCAGCACGTCCCAAATATGACCTTTCAGATTGGGGTCAGGAGAAAGGAAGAGCATGTGGCTGCAGGATGTTAGCAATGTTGCAGGGAGAGGCCCTTATGCATACAGGAGGGGGGCTCCTTCTGTTGTGAATTGTAGCACGTACCCCAAACCATAACACCAACATCACCGTAAGTAGATGCCTCACTCACACAGTCTTCAACGTAAAGTTGTTTTTGGGCCTGCCATATATTACTGCCCTTTCCTGTCATGGCCTTAAAGCAGAAAGTGGCGCTCAGTACTAAATGATTGTTCTCTCCCAGTCATGTTGTAAAGTCAGATGGCGTTGCTGATAACCCACTGGAGTTGGGGCTGGCGATGACATTAGGTCAGCACAGATCCCCTAAAAGCTCTTCAGGCGCTTTCTCCTGTGGCCTGTAGCCAGTTTGGCACCAACAGTCTGAGACACAGCACACACCGGGAAGTGCCTTGATTGCAGTGATGACAGGCCAAAGCAGAATTCTTAGGTGACGGAGGCAGTTAAAGCGATACTGGCATACAACTGTTCCCTTCTGTCTTCCAGTGCAGGGCCTGTCCATGGCGGTGCCATTGGCTTGGAACTGAGTCCACAGTCTGCAGATGGTGGTCTGAGTGAAGCTGAATTGCTGTGCAATGGCAGCTTGTTTCTGGCCAGTCTGCAGATGTGTCGAATGCGTTTTTTCCCGTTGTGCTTAGGTCCTGGGTGGTATGTTTGCCCCTTGATTGTGCATAAGAATTTCAACTGATTCATTTCATTTCTGTAGTGTAAAACAGTGACATTGATAGCAAATTAACCAGTCATTTTCATTTGAATGTGTAGCAAGCAAGGCGGCAAACGGGCCGAAGTTGCAATCAGCGGTCACCGTACAGGCAATACATGCTATATCTTAAGCTCGGAATATCCCGACAAATTTCAACTGGTTTCCTTCAGAGTACAAGAAAGTGCTCGGTGTGTGTGTGTGTGTGTGTGTGTGTGTGTGTGTGTGTGTGCGTGCGTGCGTGCGTGCGTGCGTGTGTTTGTTTGTGTGTGTGTGTGTGTGTGTGTGTGTGTGTGTGTGTGTGTGTGTGTGTGTGTGTGTGTGTGTGTATGAGTAAGGGCAAGCAGCATCAACGTGTCATTCTGGTGGCATCAGAGTCATATCATATGCTTCCCCGTGGAGAATTCCGTAAAGTACATGAGAAGAAGAAGAAGAAGAAGAAGAAGAAGAAGACAGAAGAAGAAGGGAAAAGGGAAAAGAAGTTTAGGGCTGACGATATGCCAGTGAAGCTACAAACGAGAACAGTACCACGACGAGCCAAGTACCAGTCTTCAAGCACTGACAACACGCAAAAATCAGTTCCTTACTCTGGGTGTGGATGTTCATTGTCCATTTCATTTTTACCAAACATACTGAATAAGGTCTTGTCTCTATTAGGAAGAAAACACATTGCTCTTCCTCTTTCCTCTCCTGGTCTGCTTTAACCCAGGAAGCCGTGCCATCTTTGGAGGACATGGATGTCAAATCTTAATGTAACAAATCGCTCTTCATGATAGGTTTGGTGTTCCGGTAATATCAGTGTAGTACGTTTCTTTTCGTCTCACCATCCATGTCATTCCCATGGTATAAACCCTAGGGCGCTCCTTCCAGCTGCCCGACAATAGCCGCACCCTGGCTTGTCTTACTGCAGCCCTAGCACTGGCAATGCCAAGGGGAGAGGCATCGTCAAATCGATCTGAGGCAGCCCAGCCAAAGAGACAGTGTACTGCTGCCTGCTGCCGAATTACGTTGGCAGGTGTTCGAAAGGTGCTTGCACTGATCCGATATACTGTAGAACACCCTCTTCTAAGCCCCCCCCCCCCCCCCCCCCCCCCCCCCCCCCCCCTCTGCTGATGATCACTGATGATCACAGTCAGTTGGTCTCTCTCCGGAAGACGCCACAGCGTCCGTTCAATGACAGTCATCATGAACTCGTCCATTCTGGCGATTTTCATAGGACCTCGTCAAGGACAAGGCGGGGAGAGTACATCGAAGCTGACGTCACCTTGACAGCAGGGCATGAAGGGTCACAGAATTTGAGACTCAGTTATGCAGGACAATGAGAAGGAAGATGATGAAGATGATGCTCAGGCGTTCCATTTTGACCTGAGGCTGCATGATAGGGTTGTACTCTGCACTTTCATGATCTACTCAAACGTCAACCAGGCCCAAGAAATAAAAACATGGTCAGGCGATTTGAGCAAACTGCATTAGAAAAGCATCCATGAAGTAGAGGAAACTCGACTGTGTGGTTGCTCCCAACTGAACCCATAGCAAACTCCACTCTAGTTATATCCACTCATGAAGCAGAAAATCCTACACATATTAATGGCGCGAATGGGATTCGAACCCACGACCTTCCAGACGGAAATTCGTAAAGCTGGCCACTGCGCCCTAGGGGCTACTGAATCAGTATACTGTCAGACGAGCCCCTATCCTCTTCCCCCTAACTCTGTCTCATCCCCCTTTCACTCCCCCCACTCCCCATTTGAGATGGTTTTTTCTCCACCTATCAAATGGCATGAGTAGGACGTGGAGGTTAAACGTGATTGTAACCTAAACTAACTACCATCCTACTGTACGGATGTGGAGGTTAAACGTGATTG
This sequence comes from Conus betulinus, assembly GCA_016801955.1. Lineage (NCBI taxonomy): Eukaryota > Metazoa > Mollusca > Gastropoda > Neogastropoda > Conidae > Conus > Conus betulinus. Next base: position 76,980 of record JADBJO010007857.1, read on the forward strand.
TAAACTAAACTACAGCCTACTGTACCCCCCACCCCCACCCCCCGCAACTCTTCGTACCTGAAAACAAAGGACACACACAGATGTTAGCATCTCATCATTCAGCTAATTGAGAAGATACTTTGCGAGCAGATGTGGAAAATCTCACCGTTCACAGGAGATTTGATCCGTCCTTCAAGTTTGTCTATGGAATTGTGCATATAAGAATGATGATGTACCAGAGCAACGTCCGCCGATTTCTCAGTACGCAACAGTGCTAAGAAACGTTACACAAATACATGCAGCTAGCACACAAGCGCACTGGATTGATGTAAGTGAATTAGGGGTTGTCGGCCTTACTGAGTTTCCTTTTTCTTTTCTCGGATTGTGTGTGTGTGTGTGTGTGTGTGTGTGTGTGTGTGTGTGTGTTGCTCATCCATTATGGATAGGATGTACGTAGGTGCAAGTATGTATAGTATGCGTGTGTGTGTGTGTGTGTGTGTGTGTGTGTGTGTGTGTGTGTGTGTGTGTGTGTGTGTGTGTGTGTGCGTGCGTGCGTGCGTCCGTGCGTGCGTGCATGCGTACATGCGTGCGTGCTTGCACGCGCGCATGTGTGTGTGTGTGTGTGTGTGTGTGTGTGTGTGTGTGTGTGTGTGTGTGTGTGCGTGTGTGTGTGTGTGCGTGCGCGCGCATATATATATATATATATATATATATATATATATATATATATATATATATATATAGAGAGAGAGAGACGAGAGAGAGAGAGAGAGAGAGAGAGAGAGAGAGAGAGAGAGAGAGAGAATAACGAGAAGGTTTTCATATTTTTCATTTTATCTTTAAGCCATTTCAAAATTAAGAATAAGGTGTTGAGGGATAGAGGGGCAGTAGTGAAACAAATGAGAGGAAAAACAAACAAACTTCTCATTTCTTTCTTCTTCTTAGTGGGATGACCTGCTAACAGGAACCCCTAAGGATGAACACTGAACTGAAGTAGAAATGTCCCCACAAATCCCTTGGGTACACTCACTGTCCGGAAAATTCTTTCACCAACAGTTGTTACGACGTGTCCAGGTAAGCATGTTCTTCCTCGCCTACTTCGACACTGGGACGGTCGTCTTTTTTTTTGCACGTGCGATTTCATCTAGAATTTTCTCTCTTTTTTTTTTTTGTAGCAAGCTTTGATCTGTGTCTTGGTCGTTACAGAGTGTTTGCCAAACTTTGAACACCTCTTTCACTTTTGTAGGGATTTCTCTGTCCGTACTGACGGTATTTTCCTTATGATATATGGTTTGGCTATGTCACTTGTGGGTAGAACGTTTCACGTTCCTTGTTGATGACACACTGCAAATACTGTCAATATCACCTACGATGTTGTGTCAGCCTTGTCGGTGACATTTCCTTTCGTCACTACAGTGTCTGTTACTAGGGCACTTGTATTAACTGACGCGTGTGCAGACTCGGCTTTATAGCTGAATACGTCGTGCACACGCTCGCTGTACTCATGGATTGGAGATGATGCTGGCATGGAAACTGCTCACTGTAGTTGTGTTTTCCTTAATATGATATAGACTTGGATGGGATCAGGATCAGGACTTTTACGCTGCTGGAACCTTGCTAGGTTATAGATAGCAACGGGAAAAAAGAGAAAGCAGCCCTCTTCAGGTAAATAAAAGCTGATTTCAAACTTTGGTTTATTTCCTTTTTAAAAACGTTCTGACCCAATGAAACTGGCGCTCCAACGGCCATCCCCGAGTTCAGCTTAACTGGACCCTGTTGCGGTTCTACATCCATCTTGGCTATCAAGATCAGGATCAGGATCTTATTCTAAGATTGATCTGTATGGTTAAAATACATTTTTGTTGCAATTCAGTGCGAGGGTGGGTTGGGAGGAAGAGGGCGCAGTGGTGTGAGGTAAGGGGAGAAGAAACAAAAATATCTTTAGACCAGCTGTGTGTTGTGAAATTGTTAGCATTGCTGACTCTTAGCTGAGTAGTCGTGAGTTTGGTTCCCATCAGGGTCATTTCTTTGTGTGTGTGTGTGTGTGTGTGTGTGTGTGTGTGTGTGTGTGTGTGTGTGTGTGTGTGTGTGTGTGTTTCTGCCCGACCAGTTCCTACCCAGTGACACTTAATTATTGACGTAGTTGGGAAGACTGGGACCCTCATAGTCAAGTTTCGTCTACTTCATGAGTGTGTCTTTGACAGCGTTATTTCAAATTTGCTGCCTAACACTGCAGGTGTCTGTATTTCTCGGGCCTGATTGACGCCGGGATGTATGACTAAAGTAAGCGTAGAATACAGCCCTGTTATGTTGTCTAAAACCCTAAATAGAAATTCATAGCATCATCTTTATCACCCTCATCCTCACTGATCAGCATAACAAGTCTCCAGTTCTGTGGCCCTGTATAACCAGCTGTCAGGGTGATCTATTTGTTTTATTACCTTTCCTCGTGTTTGCTCTTGGCTGGTTCTGCCAGGATCATCGGTATTGGCAAACTTATGGGGGGGGGGGGGGGGGGGGGGGGGGGGGGGGTCGTCTGTCGTCGAGAGACTGGTGGCGCCCTCAGGGGGAGAGATCACTAACGTTGGCTCCGTGACTGAGCAATGATTGTCGTCAGTGGTGGGGCTTAGTAGGTGGTGTCCTGCACACGTTGAATCAACAGGCACCGCTGAACACCACCGAGGAAACTAGGCAGCAGTGCAGTGTCTCCTCCAGTGGGTTGCCTCATGACGACTTGACACTGACTGCTGCTTATGGGTAGCTTTTGCCAAGCCTGTGGAGGGACCAGCTAGGCTTTTGTGTGTGTGTGTGTGTGTGTGTACGTGTGTTGTGTGTGTGTGTGTGTGTGTGTGTGTGTGTGTGTGTGTGTGTGTGTGGTATGGGGGGGACTAGAAAGAGCAGTGTGGATGCAATGCTATTGAGGTGTCACAGAAGATGAGATAGAAAAAAAGATACTTGGCTTTTGGCCTTGTGTAGTCAAATGTCTCTGTGCACCATTTCGCTTCTATTTTTCGACGCTTGTGAAGGACACACTGGATGAACTGCAACGGTGTTACTGTCAGCGACTTGCAAATGGTGTGCCACTGTGACGGTTGAAGCACAGCCACAGTTTGCTTGCTTCTGAAAGAAGATAGGGACAGTTGCTGTGTCAGTGTGTTCAAAACACATTCCAAAAAGGCAAGGAATGCCTTCCACACTAGCATGTTGACCTTGTCATGAGATATCACTTTTTCCCCGCCGTTTCAAACCGTTTTATTGGCAGCCAGGCGAGTGAAGCTAAGAGAGAGAGAGAGAGAGAGAGAGAGAGAGAGAGAGAGAGAGAGACAGAGACAGAGACAGACAGACAGACAGACAGATAAAGACACATACAGAGAGAGAGAGAGAGAGAGAGAGAGAGAGAGAGAGAGAGACAAAAACAGACAGAGGCAGAGAGAGAGAGAGAGAGAGAGAGAGAGAGAGAGAGAGAGACAGACAGACAGACAGACAGGCAGAGAGAGAGAGAGAGAGACAGAGAGAGAGAGAGAGAGAGAGAGAGAGAGAGAGAGCGAGCGAGAGAGCGAGAGAGATGATTTATTGCTATTTTCGCTTGGACCATTCCCAAGGGAATCCGGAGTTTGAATGCTTGAAGGTACAAAAAGCGAAATGCCTGAGAGAGAGAGAGAGAGAGAGAGAGAGAGAGAGAGAGAGAGAGAGAGAGAGAGAGAGAGAGAGAGAGAGAGTCATTTCAGATTATTTACTGTTGTTTTTTTTTCCTCGTGTAACCCATTCCGTAGGAATCCGGGAATTTGAATACTTGAAGAAAGAAAAGAAAAAGAACAAAAAAACAAAAATTCTGCATCAGAGTTGACATCAGACACGCTGAAAATTCCAAGACAAGCTAGGGCATGCCCCTGAATGTCCAGCATTCACGTCTGTCCACATCACACAGCAAACCCATGCTACACACATACGTCTGTCCACGCCACACAGCAAACCCATCTACACACATACGCAGTGCCAACGTTTCGCTTTATGTCTCACTTGCGCATCGCATTCCCAAACGAAGAGGGAAAAAGAGTAGCGAGGGAGGGAAGCAGTGGGGGGTGGGAGGGGGAGGGGGGTGTTGGGCGGGGGGTGAAGACGCTGGGGGTGGGAGATGGGTATGTGGTAAGGGTGGAGACACGAGGTTGAGGCTGGAAAGGGACAGGGATCACAGACAAACAAGCTAGAATCTAATTGCATCCATAATGACATGCAAAACGCTAAGTCTGGGCACTAGCCCTTACCTCACCTTCATCCCGGGGGGAGGGGGGGGGGGGGGGGGGGGGGCAGGGATCCAGCACAGAACAGCAGCATGAAGTGGATCGTTCCTTCTTCCTCCCAGGTTGTTTGTTTAGTGTCCTCCTTGACCAACCGGTAGAAAGTAGACCGTGTGTAGTTGCTGGCATCAGTCCATGGTGGAGAGAAAAGGAAGGGGGGGTGGAGGAGGCAGACAGAGAGAAGGGGGAGGAGGGAGAAAGATAGACCGACAAAGCGAGGAAGAGAGAGAGAGAGAGAGAGAGAGAGAGAGAGAGAGAGAGAGAGAGAGAGAGAGAGGAGGAGGAGACCGAGAGAGAGAGAGGGGGGGGGGAGGCGGGGGGACGGACGGAGAAAGAGAGACCGACAGAGAGAGAGAGAGACGGACAGAGAGAGAGAGAGAGAGAGAGAGAGAGAGAGAGAGAGAGAGAGAGAGAGAGAGAGACGAGACAGACAGACAGACAGACAGACAGACAGAAAGAAAGACAGAGTGAGAGAAAGAGAGGGGAGAAAGACAGACAGTCAGACAGAGAGAGACAAAGAGAGAGTATGGGAGGAACTCGTGTACGTGTGTGAGTGTGTTTCTCTGTGAGTGTGCGTCTGTATGTATGTGTGTGTGATGTGTATGTGTGCGTGTGTGTGCTTGTATGTGTGTGCTTGTGTGTGTGTGTGTGTGTGCATGTGTGTGTGCGCGCGCGCGCGCGCGTGTGTGTGTGTGTGTGTGTGTGTGCATGTGTGTGTGTGTGTGTGTGTGTGTTGTGTGTGTGTGTGTGTGTGTGTGTGTGTGTGTGTGTGCGTGCGTATTTGCACGCGCGCGCGCGTTTGTGTGTGTGTGTGTGTGTGGGTGCGTGCACGCGAACGTGTGTGTTGGTGCGCGTAAGTCTATGCGTGTGTACAGTTTACATTCTGTTTCCAACAGCGGTGATTAACTGTTCATTTATATCTTTATGTGATAGTCGCGCGCGCGCGCGCACGCGCACACACACACACACACACACACACACACACACACACACACACACACACCACACACACACACACACACACACACACACACGCGCGCACCGCCACGCACACGCAGAGTCAGAGAGAGAGAGAGAGAGAGAGAGAGAGAGAGAGAGAGAGAGAGAGAGAGAGAGAGAGAGAGAGAGAGAGAGAGAGAGAGAGAGGCGCAAAGACAGAGAACCCATCGAAATCAATTAGAAAAGCGTTTACATTGAGACCCTGAAAAACAAGAAAAATGTAGGGTGGATGCAAAAACAGTGTTTGTTTTTAAACAGCAGTGGCAGGAGCAGCAGCAGCAGCAGCAGCTAGAAGTAAAAAAAAAAAAGGAGATGGGAGGAGGAGGAGGAGGAGGAGGAGGAGGAGAAAAACGAGGACGAGGATAAAGAACTGAAGAAGAGGAGGTTAAGAGAGGCAGGAAATAAAAGAAAAGAAAACATCGAACTATCAATTAGTTTTAAGCTTCTGATAAAACGAGAACTGGAAAAGAAATAAGGAAGAGATTAAACAATTGCGTTTGTTAAAAAAAAAAAATCAAGACAAAGCCAATACATTAATGGGATAAAAAAAAAAAAAACCGAAAAGAGGTACCAAAGCAAACGTGAGATCAATGATCCTGGGAACACACTTGAGCTTTTTCTTCTCGCCACGTCCATTTCTCAGACAGAGCCATGAAATTGGGAGACAGTGAAGACTAGGGGATCCAGGAAATGGAGAATAGAATTGAGTTGAGGTGAGGAAGAGGAGGGGGGGGGGGGGGGGGGGGGGGGGGATGGGGACGGATGGGGGGGGGGGGAGGATGGGGGGTGGGGGGGGGGGGGGGGGGAGAAGATAAAAGGATAGAGACTGTGTCTAGTCTCTGGTGGTGGTTTTAAGCGTCACACTCTGGAAGTCAAATGCCAGAGTCCAAAGAACTGATAGCTGGCCGTGGTTGGTTTCACATGTTTCTCTTCAGCAAGCGTTTCCACAAAGGGAAGACAAACGATACGATATTTTGTTTTCTCTTCTGGGACACAGTATTGTTCATTATTGAAAGTTCCATGTGCAAGTAGATCAATTGTACCTGTTGTCGTGCAGACTTTTCGTAAATGCTTTACCGACAAAGTACTGTGAAGACATGATGTGTCTGCTCTGCAGAACCTACAGTTGAACATAATATACTGGTAAAATATGCTTCAGTGAAAACTTTCCTACCTCCGGAAGTCGTAGAAAGTATTTTGCCTGCTTTTAATGTAATTTTGGGACCAGTTTCATCTTTTCAACCTATATTGAGATAAGCTAGTTATTTGTCAAGTGGTCCTATTGCACGTTTCTTGTAACTCTCTCTCTCTCTCTCTCTCTCTCTCTCTCTCTCTCTCTCTCTCTCTCTCTCTCTCTCTCTCTCTCTCTCCTTCCCCTCCCCCGCCCCCTTTGACATTTTCATTTTGATGATGTTGAAAATTTAACAAAGTTTTGTTGTTTTTGATGCTGGAGTCTAAAATAATCGACACGATGAAAGGCTTTAAACTAACTAACTAAATAACTAACTGTGTCAGTTCCTTGAACGTCAGCGCACCTTTCTTTTTCTCCGTGGATGCCATTTATGATGGTCAGTAGTACTGGATGTGGACTGTAATGAAAGAGAATACTTATACCCTTCTCTGTCCCATTCTGTTCAAATGAGGATCTGTGTGTGTTAACGGGGTGATGGGGAAGGGGGGGGTGGGGGGGGGGAGTGCCGGAGGAAGGTCAAAGACGGTAGAGGAAAGTTGAGACAAAGTGAAGGAGATGCACGTGCTTGCGTGTGCTTGCGCGTGTGTGAATGTGTGCATGTGGCCGGCCTTTTATTAACCTATGAATGTCGTTTATGAGGGTCGGTGGCACTGGTCGTGGGGAGCCATTAAAAGTGAATACTGCTGAACTATTCTCTGCTTCTCTTTGACTGACTATCTGTGTGTGGTTCGCCCTTTTATTTATCACGTGAATGTCCGTTAGGATGGTTAGTGGAGTTAGATATGGAGTCATTTGAGCGAATGCTGATACCCTTCTCTCCCATTCTCTGTAACTGAGTATCTGCGTGTGCTGGGGTGGGGGGTGGGGGTTGGGGGGGGTGGGGGAAGGAGGTCAAGGAGGGTGTGGGAAGGTTGGGACGAAGTGAAGGAGTGCATGTGTGTGCTTACGTGTTACGTGTGCGTGCGTGCGTGGGTGCGTGCGTGGGTGCGTGCGTGGGTGCGTGCGAGTGTGTGTGTGTGTGTGTGTGTGTGTGTGTGTGTGTGTGTGTGTGTGTGTGTGTGTGTGTGTGTGTGTGTGTGTGTGTGTGTGTGTGTGTGTGTGTGTGTGTGTGTGTGTGTGTGTGTGTGTGTGTGTGTGTGAGAGAGAGAGAGAGAGAGAGAGAGAGAGAGAGAGAGAGAGAGAGAGAGAGAGTGGACGTATGTGTGTGTATGTGTGTGTGCTTGTGCAGAAGTGCGTGCTTGCGTGCAAGTATGTGTGTGTGTGTGTGTGTGTGTGTGTGTGTGTGTGTGTGTGTGTGTGTGTGTGTGTGTGTGTGTGTGTGTGTGTGTGCATTTACTGAAAAAAGTGGAGGGTCATGTGTTTAATTGCTTGATTGCAGGTCGGAGTGAACACTGTCTTTTCCGCTCTGCATCTGATTCCGATCAAAGAAGAACTTTCTGACTTCAGTTGAAAAAAAAACACACAGACGCTACAGTAATTACATGTAGGAAGTAGAAACAAACACAGGTATGATTATTTCATCGTCACACAAACTTTAGAAAAGCTTCGTATGT
>JADBJO010007857.1:95000-100000 GCA_016801955.1 Conus betulinus
GAAACAAATTTGAAACAAATCAATCGTTTACATAAGAGAGCTATAAAGTTGGTGCAATTAAAATCTATTCCTTGACAGGTGATGACTATAAAAAGTTAGATATTCTTCCATTCAAAGAGAGACTCTTTTTTAATAAATGTTTATGCATGTATAAAGTAGTTAAGGGAATAGCTCCAAAGAAAAATTATCCGAAACTTTGCAAATAATGAAAATAGACATGTTCACAAACTTTCGTTTCCTAGACCCCGTAACAATCTTTACAAATCTAGCTTCATATATTCTGGAGGAACGGCATGGAACAATTTATCTTCTTCTTTAAAAAAACATGTCCTTCTAAACTACTGTTTAAAAAAGCACTGAAAAAATATTTGATGGACAAATCATAAAGTAATTTATGATATTATATTGTTGCAGATCTCTCTCTCTCTCTCTCTCTCTCTCTCTCTCTCTCTCTCTCTCTCTCTCTCTCTCTCTCTCTCTCTCTCTCTCTCTCTCTCTCTCTCTCTCTCTCTCTCTCTCTCTCTCTCTCTCTCTCTCTCTCTGACTGTCTGTCTGTCTATTGGATTCTTTGTCAATGCTATCTGTCGCTCTGCCTATCTGTCACCCTCCCCCCCCCCCCCTCTCTCTCATTGTCCGTCAAAATATTGATTAATGGTTGTTAATTGTTCATTGTTTTCATTCATTGTATATTTCTGATTTCTACATTTGCATTGCTTCGCGTTTCTGTTTTTTCACTATTGTAATTGATATTTATGCTTTTTGTGTGAGGGCAGGAAAAAAAAAAGCTGTAAAGCTTATTCTTTAACCCTCAATAAAGATGCTATTTCAAACATCCACTGACATTTTCAATTACAAAATCTTTTATTCCATGTTCCACTTTCCTTTCTTTTCACCATCAAGCTGGCACCTCCAGGCTCTATCCATGCATTGACGTCATTACCCAGCCCCGCTCTCTCTGGCTTGCTCATACACAGCCACAGCCAGGCTCTACTGCCACTGTCTGTGAAATCAGCAGCACAAGTTAGAGCTGCCAATAGCAGGTTAGCGTTTCTATACGGCCATCTACCAGAAGAGGCCTGCACCCGGCCTGAATTTGGATTTATTTTTTTTGTACATAGTATTCGGCCATTCCTGCCCTTGATTGAACAAAGCACAAGACATCACCTAGGATTACTATGCTCTTACATGTTCGAGTCTAGTGCCACAATGGTTCAATGAATTCAGTTTGAGTCTCCACATCCAAGTGAGTGACAGGGTGGAATGGGACCACCTTCCCCAGAGAGAAACAAAGAAGCGGGGGAGGGGAGGGAGGGGGGGGAGGGTGGGGGGGGGGGAGAGCATTCCACGAAGACGTCCAGGGACAGAACTACTCCCTGGCAGATGCCATCGTGTAACCACCAGATGCGACACGACAGATCCTCCATGGAAGCGCCCCCAGGGGTGCTACCAGCTCGTGTTTCATGACTGCAGAGTAAGCATTGTACTGAAATGTACAGACCACCGTGTCCAAACAGCGACATCTTCTGTCCATCTACCAACACCGAGATCCACAACAGTGTGTGTGTGTGTGTGTGTGTGTGTGTGTGTGTGTGTGTGTGTGTGTGTGTGTGTGTGTGTGTGCGTGCGTGCGTGCGTGCGTGCGTGCGTGCGCGTGCGTGTGTGTGGGTGCGTGCATGCGTGCGTGCGTGCGTGAGTTTGTGTGTGTGTGCCCATGCGTGGGTTTGAGTATGTATGTTTGTGCGTGTGTGTGTTTAATTGTGTGTTTGAGCAGAGAGAGAGAGAGAGAGAGAGAGAGAGAGAGAGAGAGAGAGAGAGAGAGAGAGAGAGAGAGAATGTGCGTGTACGTGTGTGTGTGCGCGTGCGCGGGCGCGCGCGCGTGTGTATGTATGTGTGTATGTGTGTGTGTGTGTGTGTGTGTACATGGGGGAGCAGAGGGAGGAGGTTGGAAGCGTGCGGATGTCTCTGTGTTTGCGTGCGATCGTGGGTGCGCGCGCGCGTGTGCGCGCAATTGCTTTGAACTTTGTGAGCGTTGAGAACTATTCATAGATTAAGTGCCATGAATGGTCATTCCCATTCACTGGTAGTTGCCGTGGAAATGAAATGAAAAAAAAAAAAAATCATCGGCGTAAAATATTCTCTCTCTCTCTCTCTCTCTCTCTCTCTCTCTCTCTCTCTCTCTCTCTCTCTCTCTCTCTCTCTCTCTCTCTCTCTCTCTTCCTCACACACACACACACATGATAAAACAGTTTCTGTAGGTCTGATGTAAACTTTGTTTCTAAATGTCAACATCCGCACAAACAGTTTACCAATCTACTCTACATACATTTTCCTGCGTGTACACACAGTCACTAGGTGGACGTACCAGGTATCGAGCGGCCTCATGCAATAGTAAATATGTCCCCTGACATCACTGATCCAAAGGACAGTAACGTCCACGACATAAAGTGGTTCTTTCTTTCCCATTGACAGAGGTCGCATGATTGGAAAAATGTCCCAGAATAAACTCTCTCTCTCTCTCTCTCTCTCTCTCTCTCTCTCTCTCTCTCTCTCTCTCTCTCTCTCTCTCTCTCTCTATATTGAGTACATTATCCGAACCTCTCCCATTTGGGGAGTAGAAGACAGGGGGAGGAGGGGGGGGGGGAGGAGGGCTGGGCTAACACCCCCCCTCCCCCTTCCACCTCCCTTTATCATGTCAGCATCCATACAAGCTATGCACTGATCTGCCTTAACGTATCTTTCCTACATGAACGCTGACAGTCCTGCGGACGTACCAGGCGTGTTAAAAACCTTGACAGTTCACTTGGTGAACCGCTATGACCCTCTGCAGCCGATCGTGTCTGCAAGACTTTTTTTTCAATGGTTTTATTTCTTTGTCATAAACCACCAAAGCAAAACACAAAAACAAAAAACAAAAAAAAAAAACCCAAAAACAAAAAAAAAGCGAACATCATGCCGCAATTAGACTCATCATAAGAACGGTAAATTAGAAAATGAGTCCAAACAGCGCGTGCGTTTTTATTGTTCTTTAATTTTTACAGCCTTGCCTCAATATTTTAATTTACAAACTTTTTCTTTTTTTTTTTTTTTGGTTGTGTTTTGCCTTTTGATGTGATCCCAGTTTCAGACACCTTTCCGCTGTGAAGCATTATTCGTTCCACAACGATGAATACTGTAGAATTTAAAAGGTCGTTAATTATCTTCCCTCTGGCTATGCGTGCCAGTAGCAGTGTGTCTATGTGTGTGTTATTAACTGCCGTTGCTGTCGCCGTGTAATAGGCTGTTCCAGGTGATCAGCAACCGATTTTCAGGACCTAACTGCCAGTTCCATGAAATGGGCAACTTTTCAAACCTCTCTGACAATTTTCGACCCATCGTTACCCATTTCTCAGAACAGACAGCCATTTGTCCATTACGTAAAATGGCTACATCTTTGTCTGTTACATAAAATGGCTACAGCTTTGTCCGTTACGTAAAATGGCTACATCTTTGTCTGTTACGTAAAATGGCTACAGCTTTGTCCGTTACGTAAAATGGCGACATCTTTGTCCATTACGTAAATGGCTACATCTTTGTCTGTTGCGTAAAATAGCTACATCTTTGTCCATTACGTAAATGGTTACATCTTTGTCTGTTGCTTTAAATGGCTACATTTTTATCCGTTATGTAAAATGGCTACATCTTTGTCCATTACATGAAATGGCTACATCTTTGTATATTACGTAAAATGGCTACATCTTTGTCCATTACATAAAATGGCTACATCTTTGTATATTACGTAAAATGGCTACATCTTTGTCCGTTACATAAAATGGCTACATCTTTGTATATTACGTAAAATGGCCACATCTTTGTCCGTTACATAAAATGGCTACATTTTTGTATATTACGTAAAATGGCTACATCTTTGTCCGTTACATAAAATGGCTACATTTTTGTATATTACGTAAAATGGCTACATCTTTGTCCATTACATAAAATGGCTTTGTATATTACGTAAAATGGCTACATCTTTGTCCGTACATATGGCTACATTTTGTATATTACGTAAAATGGCTACATCTTTGTCCGTTACATAAAATGGCTACATCTTTGTATATTACGTAAAATGGCTACATCTTTGTCCGTTACATAAAATGAAATGGCTACATCTTTGTCCGTTACGCGGATCTGACAATTCCACAGATTCGGCATAGAAGAGAGAGAGAGAGAGAGAGAGAGAGAGAGAGAGAGAGAAGAGAGAGAGAGAGAGACAGAGACAGAGACGAGAGAGAGAGAGAGGGAGGTGAGGGAGAGGGGAGAGGGAGAGAGAAAGGGGAGATAGAGAGAGAGAGAGAGAGAGAGAGAGAGAGAGAGAGAGAGAGAGAGAGTGTGTGTGTGTGTGTATACGAGCGAGTGTGTACGTGCCGTCTGTGTGTATGCATACATGTGTGAGTGCGTGTGCGAGCGTGTGTCCGTGGGAGAGGGGAGGGGTGTGTGTGGTGTGTGTGTGTGTGTGCGTGCGTGCGTGCGTGCGTGCGTGCGTGCGTGCGTGCTTGCGTGTGTGCGTGCGTGCGTGCGTGCGTGCGTGCGTGCGTGGCGTGTGTGTGTGTGTTGTGTGTGTGTGTGTGTGTGTGTGTGTGTGTGTGTGTGTGCGTGCGTTGCGTGCAAGGAGATACGTATTTCACTCTTATTGACTACTTCCACCGTCTCTCTCTCTCTCCTCTCTCTCTCTCTCCTCTCTCTCTCTCTCTCTCTCATCTCTCGCTCTCTCTCTCCCTCTCTCTCCCCGTTAGAGAGAGAGAGAGAGAAGAGAGAGAGAGAGAGAGAGAGAGAGAGAGAGAGAGAAAGGCAGAAACAAAGATAGAGAGATGCGTTCTCACCGTGTTCACACGTAGAGAAACACACAGCATAAAAACTCAGCTTTCAGAAACAGATAAAGAGGTGCGTCGAGTGACAAAAGAAGCAGTAAAAACGAGCAGGGAGAGGGATAACAGGCAAAAAGATAACGGAAAATTCACCAC
>JADBJO010007858.1:0-10000 GCA_016801955.1 Conus betulinus
CGATACAGACAGACTGACACACCAACACCAATACAGACACAGACAGACACACCAACCCCAATACAGACACAGACAGACTGACACACCAACACCAATACAGACACAGACAGACACACCAACCCCAACACAGACACAGACAGACTGACACACCAACACCAATACAGACACAGCAGACACACCAACCCAATACAGACACAGACAGACTGACACACCGACCCCAATACAGACACAGACAGACTGACACACCAACACCAATACAGACACAGACTGACACACCAACCCCAATACAGACACAGACACACCAACACCAATACAGACACAGACAGACTGACACACCGACCCCAATACAAACACAGACAGAATGACACACCAACACCAATACAGACACAGACAGACTGACACACCGACCCCAATACAGACACAGACAGACTGACACACCAACACCAATACAGACACAGACAGACTGACACACCAACCCCAATACAGACACAGACAAGACACACCGACCCCCCCAATACAGACACAGACAGACAGACACACCACACACCAATACAGACACAGACACAGACAGACTGACACACCAACCCCAATACAGACACAGACAGACTGACACACCAACACCCAATACAGACACAGACAGACTGACACACCAACACCAATACAGACACAGACAGACTACACACTCCAACACCAACACAGACACAGACACTACGACCCCAATACAGACACAGACAGACTGACACACCAACACCAATACAGACACAGGCAGACTGACACACCGACCCCAATACAGACACAGACAGACTGACACACCAACCCCAATACAGACACAGACAGACTGACACACCACACCAACACCAATACAGACACAGACAGACTGACACACCAACACAGACACAGACACACCAACCCCAATACAGACACAGACAGACTGACACACCGACCCCAATACAAACACAGACAGACTGACACACCAACCCCAATACAGACACAGACAGACTGACACACCAACACCAATACAGACACAGACAGACTGACACACCAACACCAATACAGACACAGACAGACTGACACACCAACACAGACACAGACTGACACACCGACCCCAACACAGACACAGACAGACTGACACACGACCCCAATACAGACACAGACAGACTGACACACCCAACACCAATACAGAGAACCAGACTGACTAGATTTAGCGGCGGTAACTCGATGACGTTTCGAGGTTTTCCTGATTCCCAGCTCTCTCTGAATGATGGTGCACTGGACCTCAAAGTTCGTTTTCCTGCAGACGATTCGGTATCTTCACTACGAGGTCTTTACGTGCCTGTACTCTGCACATCATCATCATCATCATCATCATCATCTTCATCTTCATCACGATCATGATCATCATCATCATCATCATCATCATCGTCGTCGTCGTCGTCGTCGTCGCCTTCGTCGTGGTCATCGTCACTGTCATCGTCATCATCATCATCATCATCATCATCATCATCTTCTTCTTCATCATGATCATGCATGATCATGATCATGCATGATCATGATCATCATCGTCGTCGTCGTTCTCGTCGACGTCATCGTCATCGTCATCATCATCAACATCTTCATCATCATCATCATCATCATCATCATCATCTTATCATCACCATCGTCATCATTATCATCATCATCATCACCACTGTGTTTTCGTCGTCGTCGTTAACGATCCATTTTAACTCCCCTCCACTTTTTAACTCCCCGGGGAGTTAGAATTAGCACGTGCCAATTTTAACTCCCCGGGGTTAAAACAAACCACGCCCCCCCCCCCCCCCCCCCCCCCCGTTTTAGATTAACTCCCCCACCCCAAAACATTCAGTTTTATGTGTTAGCCATGATATGAGAAATAAATATTTAATATACACCCCCCCTCTCCCCCTTTGTCTGTCTGTCTCACCCCCCCCCCCCCCCCCCCCCCCCCCCCAACTTTCTTTCAGCCTGTTGCTCACTCTCTCACTCTCCTTGATGTCACGCATTCGTTTCTCTCCTAACACGACTGAGAACAAGAAATACAATTTCTATGCTACGTATAATTATGTATGAACAATTCAATCACACAAAAATGCAATAATCAAAACATAAAAGATCAATACTTCCTAGTCCCGGGTTATAATAAAATGACTTTTTACCTGGCCAGGTTTTCCACACACACAACCACGCTTTCACACCACACCACAGTTCTTGAAAAAGTCTCTTCAAGTCTTCTTCAGCACTGCTTGATGGTGACGCCCTTGGTTGATGTGGTCGTGTCTGGGATCTCGACGTAGAAACTCTTCTTCTTCGTCTCCTTCACCCACCTCTCTGGGTTCAAATTCTGTCTGTCTGTCTTCACCCATCTCTGGGCTCCAACCTTAGTTTTCTTCTCTTCCAGCTTGTCTTTAATCCTGAGACTGCTGTCTCTTCTATCTCTCAGACCACGTTGCTCTCGACCCCTGTGTCCTGCCCATCCTTCTCTCCTTTCTCTCTCTCTCTGTCCTTCTCTCTCTCTCTCTCTCTCTCTCGTGGTGGTCTTCTCTCTCTCTTTCCCTCTCTCTTTGCTTGTCTCTCTGTCTGCCTGTCTATTTGTTTATCTATCTCAGTGTCTCTGTCTCTAGTGTCTCCCTCCCACCCCCTACCCCCCTCTGTCTGTCTGTCTGCTTTTCTTTCTTTCATTTACCCCCTCTCTCTGTCTCTCTCTCTCTCTCTCTCTCTCTCTCCCCCCCCTCTCTCTCTCTACATGCCTCTACTCAGCTTTTGTTACTTTACTATTATTAATGTTTATCAAAGACAGATTGGATTAATAGGCTTTTATGTTAGCCTAAGCTCTTTATCCTTGTCAAGTACAGATTTTAAGTGTCATGTGTCAAGTGTCTCTCTGCAGTGTGTGTGTGTGTGTGTGTTGTGGGGGGGGGGGGGGGGGGGGGGGGGGCAGTCCTGCCATAAAGGCCAGAATGACTCCCCCCCCCCCCTCTATTTTTCAACTCCCCGGGAGTCAATCTGGATGAACAATTCTTGATCGAAAGCAACTCCCGGGAGTGTTTAGGCACGTGCATATTTTAACTTTCACCCCGGAGTAGAGAGACACTTGACACATGACACTTGAAATCTTTACTTGACAAGGATAAAGATCTTAGGCTAACATAAAAGCCTGTTAATCCAATCTGTCTTCGATAAACACTAATAATAGTAAACAAAACTGACTAGAAGCATGAGAGAGAGAGAGAGAGAGAGAGAGAGAGAGAGAGAGAGAGAGAGAGAGAGAGAGAGAGAGAGAGAGAGAGAGAGAGAGGAGAGAGATAGGCAGACAGACACACAGAGAGAGGGAGGGAGGGAGGGGTGTATATTTAATGTTTATTTCTCATATCGTGACTAACACATAAAACTGAATGTTTGGGGGTGGGGGAGTTTATCTAAAACAGGGGGGTGGGGGGGGGGGGGGGGAGGAGTCAATCTGGCATGGTTTGTTTTAACTCCCGGGGAGTTACAAAGTGGATGGGAGTTAAAAAAATGGATCGTTATAGGGGGTAGACTTAAGATACGCACGTGCCTTAACTAACTCCCAGGGAGTTACTTTTGATCAAGAAATGTTGATCCAGATTGACTCCCGACACTTGACACATGACACTTGAAAACTTTACTTGACAAGAATAAAGACCTTAAGGTAATATAAAAGCCTATTAATCCAATCTGTCTTTGATAAACACTAATAATAGTAAAACAAAGCTGACTAAAAGCATGCAGAGAGAGAGAGAGAGAGAGAGAGAGAGAGAGAGAGAGAGAGAGAGAGAGAGAGAGAGAGAGAGAGAGAGAGAGAGAGAGAGAGAGAGAGAGAGAGAGAGAGAGAGAGAGAGAGAGAGGAGAGAGAGAGGAGAGAGAGAGAGAGAAAGAGAGGGAGAGAGAAGGAGAGAGAGAGAGAGAGAGGGGGGGGGGGGGGGGGGGGGGAGTAAAAAAAAAAAAAAAGAAGAAAAAACCGACAGAGAGAGGGGCAGTGGGGGGAAACACTAGTGACAGAGACACTGAAATAGATATACAAATAGACAGGCAGACAGAGAGACAAGCAAAGAGAGAGGGAGAGAGATTAAGAGAGACGGACAGACAAGCAAAAGGCAGACAGACAAGCAAGGAGGAGAGTGAGTGAGTGAGTGAGAGACTGAAAGAAAGTTGGGTGGGGTGGGGGGGGGGGGGGGGGGGAGACAAACAGACAGGCAGACAGATGGGGAGGAGGGATGGGGTATAAATTAAATGTTTATTTCTCATAACATGACTAACACATAAAACTGAATGTTTTGGGGTGGGGGAGTTAATCTAAAACAGGGAAGGAGTCATTCTAGCATGGTTTGTTTTAACGCCCAGGGAGTTAAAATTGACACATGCTGATTCTAACTCCTGGGGAGTTGAAAAGTGGAGGGGAGTTAAAATGGATCGTTACACCGGTGTGACGAAAAGTTTTAGTTTCCTGAATGGTTTAACTGCAAGTGAGTTAAACTGTCATATGTCAATTTTAACTTCCAGGAAGTTAAACTTGAATGTAAAAAACTAACTTCCTCTGTGTTTCAGTTTGACTCCAGGGGAGTTGTTCTGACATGCAACCAGTGACTCCCACCCATCATATATACATATATATATATTTATATCTATTTATTTATTTATTTTTTCAAAATCTAAATCTGTGTGTGTGAGTGCGCGCGCGCGCGCGCGTGTATATATATATATATATATATATATATATATATATATATATATATATGTGTGTGTGTGTGTGTGTGTGTGTGTGTGTGTGTGTGTGTGTGTGTGTGTGTGTGTGTATGTGTGTGTTCCTTATGCATGGCTACAGTTCTCAACCAGTCGACACCAAATTTGATATCAACCGTCCTTAGCACCCCAGGAAGGTCATGGGTTATTTAGTTTTGGGCGGCACTGTTTCTAGGGCGCAAAAAGAGTAAATATTCATAATTTGAGAGCCACAGTTCTCAACCAATCGACACCAAATTTGGCACAAAGCATTCTTGGCACCCTGGAAGTGTCATGGGCTATTTAGTTTTGGGTGGCACTGTTTCTAGGGCGCAGCAAAATCAAATATTCAAAAACTCTGAGAGCTCCACTCTACCAACTGAACTCAGTTCTGAATTCATCAACACCAAAATTGGTACAAAGCATCCTTGGCATCCTGGGAGTGTCATGGGCTATTTACTTTTGGCTGGCATTGTTTCTAGAGCACAGCAAAATTAAATGTTTGAAAAAATTGATTTCTGCCTATGGTAAGTACGATGAGCTTAGCGGAGTGAGCCACCAGGGTCACAAAAATTTCAATGCTTTCACTTCACACGGCACAGATAGAGCCACAAGAGAGAGATCAACTTTCCTTTTGACTATTAGCTAAGCTATAATGTCCAAGTGGACTTCAATTCAACTATTCAGAGCTTTCCCTCAATGATGAAACAGTGAGAACATGTCTGTTGTTATGAACTTTAACTACTGCACTGGGTGTAAGCAAGTGAAGTTGATGTGTAAAAGAGCACGCAATAAAAGTAACATTGACATGTCCACTGTATGCAAACTTTAACTACTGCACTGGGTGTAAGTAAGTGAAGCTGATGTGTAAAAGAGCACGCAATAAAAGTAACATTGACATGTCCACTGTATACACACTTTAACTACTGCACTGGGTGTAAGCAAGTAAAGTTGATGTGTGGAAGTGCACTGAACGTGTGTCAGTTCTTTGTTGTTCAATTAGTATTGAATGTTTGAACTTCTCTCTTAATTCTGTCTCTCGGAGCTACAAGCACTTTTAAGACTACAAACCTAAAGAAACTTATCTCAAAGCCACTACGGAGTATTTTAACCATCCTGGGAACAAATACAAATTTCTTTCAGTCTAGTACTGGAAAGTTGCTCCTTCCCACCACCAGTTAGAGACAGGGTGGCGGTGAAATTTTAACATAATTTTCATAGAGATAATATTCCAAGTCCTTCCCCTAGAGAAACCACCGATCACTCCCAATTCTCGTCACAACACCCCTACACACACCTGAGGGGAGGGCTGGTTAAAGAGCTGACAACCAGGGGGGGAGGGGCAATGGATGGTGATGCCTGTGGTGGTGCATGGGTATATCATTCTTTGAAATTCGGAAGAGTGGGTAGGGGGGTGGTGGCAGAAAATGTGTACAGTCGTGCATGAGTCTAATGATCGTGATAAGCAGCTGCAGGAATTGGAAGGATGGGGTAGGGGTGGGGTGGGGGACGTGGCATTACATCGGGCAGTAGCATACTTATCCAGGAGCTCCCCATCCGGGAGCTCGCTGCTACCACAGGTTCTCTGCTACTACAAGCTCTCTATGCCACAAATTCTTTATGCCGCAGCTCTGGATATAACAGGCTCTATATGTCCACAGTTTCACGTAGACCTGCTATTCCACAGCTCTTTATGTCACAGGCTCTCTTTAACACAGCCCACTTTGCCACAGACCCGCAATGCTACAAGTGTACATTATATGGTCAGGGTGAACTCTAACCCCAACCACTTCCCCACCCCTAACCCCACCCCTTCCCCCAACCCTAACCTTACCCCAAACCCTAACGGGGCCAGCGGGCCTTTGTAGGCCAGGTCAGAGTCAGTCACTACAGACTTCAAGTAATCAAAACAGTACATTTCACACACTATTGAAAACGGTGTATATATATATATATATATATATATATATATATATATATATATATATATATATATATATATATATATCTTCCAGACAAAATCCTCTTCAAAAAGCATGTTCAACGTGGGACTTATCATTATCATGATCTAAACATTATACTATTCCCCCAGAAAATTCAGACATATACATCTTACAGACAAATCCTAATGGTGTCACTTTCAGACAGTAAAAACATTGCTTCTGTTAAAAGATCTCTTTTTTTTTTGCGACGACATACATATCATGTACATATTCGTGTATCTGCAACCCACCCAGACTTCGGACATGAATTATTAAAGGATCTTTACAGTGCGCGTGTGATCTTACGCCTGCATACAGACCTCAGTGTATTCTCTCATCCGAAGGACTTTTTTTTCCCCATTCCAGAGAAACAGGTACCCACTCACAGCCGGGTCGACTGGAGAAATGAGAGGAAAATGCCTTTCCCGAGGGCATAACATAGCGCCCCGGCAGGGAATCGAACCGGGTCTTACGATCCGAAGTCCGACGCTGAATCACTCGGCTACGGTGCCTCTCTCTCATCGGCACACTGGCATATATCGTGAATAATTCGAACACAATGGTTTTTGTCTGAGAGGTTGAAATGAATAAAATGTGTGTATTCTGTACAGAATCATCATCATCGTCGTCATCATTATCATCATCATCATCATTTTCATGATCGTTGTCGTCGTCGTTGTCTCATAGTGCCATTCTGTTACAGGATGGAGCTAATATTTTCATATGCAAAGAATGTAACAACTACCCACTAACCATACACACATTTTTATTGTATTTTATTTATTAATCTATCCGTTTTTTTTTTTGTTTGTTTTGTTTTTTGTTTGTTTGTTGTTGTTGTTGGGTTTTTTTCTTTTTGGGGGGTGGGGGAGGGGGGGGGGCGGAAGGATAGTTGACACAATTTGGCGATTAAGATAGTTTATTATATGTAGCACATGTAGTAGGGGTCCATTTTCGTAGACTACAGGGTGGGAGTAAATTGAGCTCTGTACAGAAAACTCCCTCCATACGCCCCCGCCTTCTGTCACTTCCATCCCCACCAAACCACCACCACCACCACCACCACCATCATGATCATGATCATGATCATGATCATGATCATCATCGTCATCGTCATCAACATCATCATCGTCATCATCATCATCATTATCGTCATCGTCATCATCATCATCGTCATCGTCATCATCATAATCGTCATCGTCATCATCGTCATCGTCATCATCATAATCGTCATCGTCATCGTCATCATCATCATCATCGTCGTCGTCGTTGTCGTCGTTGTCGTTGTCCCATTATGTCATTCTCCTGTAGGGTGGAGTTAATCTGGCAAATGCACGTAATGACACCCCCCCCCCCCCCCCCCCCCCTTTTTTTTGTTTGTTTGTTTGTTTGTTTGTTTTTTTAATGTTCCCTCATCCAATACAGCTGCACGTTGCCAGGGTAGCATGTATCCACAATCGTATACTACAGGGTGGGAATTAAAATGGGCTTTGTACAGAACAACTCCCCTACGTTCCCGCTCCCACATCCACCTCCATCACATGACCGCCACTGCCGTCGCCGTCATCGTCATCTTCATCATCATCATTGTCCCGAAATGTCATCATCATCATCATCATCATCATCATCATCATCATCATCGTCATCTTTGTCGCCCATAGCTGCGGAGTTAATACGGCATCTGTACATAACAACTTCCACACCACTTCATTAATTTTTGCCATCATCGTCACTCTGTTTTATTATCTCTTTTTATCACTTTGGGCAGTGCACGTTTAAATTTAAATAACTCACTGCCAATTAGGCTCTGCATGCCCCCTACCCGAGTTTTCAGCCGTCAGTGCGCTTGACGCCCCAAAAGTATCAAGTTTATATTTCGCACAAAGGTGCATAACAGCATATGGTATATTTGTGTGTGAAATTTGAAGGCAATGGACAATAAATTCGGAAGCAATGAGACATTCGTGTTTCTAAGGTAAAAGTCGCACTCGTGACCTTGACCTTTGACGTTTGACTTTGAAACTCACATTATTGATGAACCTTATAGCTGTGCACGTTTTCGTGAAACTTCGATGACATTGGATACTAAAAAAGCGAGTTACTGACACTTTTGTGTTGACTTTCGGGCTCCCTGTGACCTTGACCTTTGGCTATGGCAAATTTGAATCTGCTGCATAAGCTGTAGAGGTAAAGGCCAAGGGCACTCAGCAAATTTGGAAGAAATCGGTTGAGAAACGCGGCTATGGATGGGGAGTGAAGATTAACTCCTCTCCCAAAGTACAAGTCGCACTCGTGACCTTGACCTTTAACCTTGGACTTTAAAACTCACATTTTTGGTGGACGTTACACTTGTGCACATTTGCGTGAAATTTCACTGACATTGGGTAATAAAGACGTGAGGTATCAACACTTCTGTGGTGACCTTTCGGGATCCCTGTGACCATGACCTTCGCCTATGAAGATTTTGAATCTGCTGCATAAGCTATAGGGATAAGGGCCAAAGACTGCCAACAAATACGGAGGAAATCGGTCGAGAAACAGGGCCATGGCTGTCGATTGAACATTTCCCTTCTCTTCTGATTTCCAATTTTGCGCCAAGACGCAAATTGCGTCAAAACGCAATGCGTCACGTGACAGCCGACCAGCCCATGACCTTTCCAGGATGCCAAGAATGCTTGACACTAAATTCGCGTGGCGATCAGCCGAAAAGTGTGGCATTGTATAAGCACCAGACAGACACACAGACAGACACACAGACAGACGCACACATAACGAGTTATGTATTTATAAGATAATAACGACGACAACGACACCGACAACGACCACGATGGCTAAGCCGCTGTTGCTGTTGTTGTTGTTCTTGCTGCTGCTGCTGTGGTTATTGATGATGATGATGATGATGATGATGATGATGATAAACTTGAAATCCCCTTCCCGGTTCTCTTACAGAAAGACATCTGGGAATATGTGGGTGGGGAGTCATCTTAGTCATGAACAGATTAACTCCACCTCTGCTACAAAGTACCCCCTGGAGTCGTTTCATGTCAGAAAAAAGTGTACACATTAACTCCCAGGGAGTTATTCTAAACTCTGAAAAACTGACCCCCTTTAGCGGGCAGGGAGTTAAACTTGTACACACTCGGATTAACTCCTGGGAGTTAATCTGGATATGGTACAGACTAACTCCCAGGGGGGGGGGGGGGGTCATTTCTGTTACAGGATGGGAGTTAAGTCTGATATATGTACAAAATGACTCCAAGACT
>JADBJO010007858.1:17500-30000 GCA_016801955.1 Conus betulinus
GCTACTACTACTAGTGCTGCTATTCACTACTGCTACTACTTACTACTGCTGCTGCTGCTGCCACTACTACCACCATTACCAACACCACTACCACCATCAGTACCACAATCGCTATACTACTTCTACTTCTACGACTACTACCGCTGCTGCTGCTGCTGCTGCTGCTACTGCTACTACTACTACTACTACTACTACTACTACTGCTGCTGCTGCTACTACTACTACTACCACTACTACAACTAAAGCAGCAATTGCTGCTGCTCCTGCTGTGGCTGCTACTACTACTATTACTGCTGCAGCTGCTACGACTACTATTGCTACTAGTACTGCTGCTGCTGTGCTGCTGCCGCTACTATCACTACTACTACTACACAACTACTACTACTACAACCCCAACTACTACTGCTACTACTCCAATAAAATGTGCCAAATAAACACTCATGTCTGCATATTTCAACTCATCTGGACGTAAAATTCAGCGGGAGAAACAATCTTTAAAACAGATGTATCAACATAGGGGACGTTAGACTCCTTGCATTGCCCCAAAGCCTGTAGACCTGGAAGTAATTTCAACACGATATGTGATGTAGTATGATATCATGTGGCCTGTCCTACTGTTTGGCCGGGGCAGGATAAGTTTATATCATATGGATTCTTCTCACTCAGGTGAGTGAACCTAAAAGGGTGAGCATCGCAACCTTCCTGCAAACCTAAATTGAAATAAACGTGGTGAACAATTCTTCAATGTGTGTCACACCAATACCTCCTTACTGAGTTAATGAAGAAGAAGAAGAAGAAGAAGAAGAAGAAGATGAAGAAGAAGAAGAAGAAGAATTTTCTGCCTCAGATGAAGCTGAAAAGTTGAGCACGTTTTTCTTTCCGCAACTTGGAACTTAAAGTACTCTTAATATGTAAGCATAGATGGGAAGCAAACAAAAAGAGCTCTATGAAAGATGAATTCCGAACTTACGCATGGATAGGTTTCAGCTTTGTCTTGCCTCAGTCCTTTGTTAATTCTTGACTGAAACCCAACCAGTTCTCTTGTTTACTGAAAATTAACCAAAAATACTACTTTACTAGTTACTTTCCTAAAACGCTTTGCATATACTTGTTTTTAATCTTCCTAGGTTGATCAATTAGCGCCGTTTTGTCGACATCCTCATTCAACATTATGATGGACGTGAAGAAGAAGAAGAAGAAGAAGAAGAAGAAAAAAAAAGAAGGAGGAGGAGGAGGAGGAGGAGGAGGAGGAGACGAAGACGGAAGATGAGAAAAAACGAAAGAAATTAATCCATGGCATGGTTGCCTTATTTACGATTCACAGACTGTCGGAAATATCAACAGATATGCGGAAGAGTTTTGTGTTTGTTTTGTTTTGTTTTGTTTTTTGTTACGATAACCCCGGCTTAAACAGCTGCGTACGGATGCAATAGATCTAGCACACAAGAACCTGAATGTAGACTTTCGACTAGCTAAACCTTTCAAGAAAAGATTCTTTTGAAATGGGGGCACTCAGCCTGGTTTTGCTATAGCATCTAAGGAAAGAAAAACATTACATAACTGAGAGAAACCCAGCATCCCATATATTGTATCTTCATCCAGAAGTTCTTACCGTTTCTGCCAGTCTCCAAGACGTGAATTGTTCGTCTAGTCATGCAAATGACACCCATAAACCATGAAAGTGGATGAAAGTCTGACGTCATCTTTTTGTTCTAAAATCGTGACGCAGTTTTCGTTAGACGTAATTCTAATCGTTCTTGATGACAACTGTCCACAAAGTCTAATAGCCTAGTAATATACTTCATCCTTAAGGCTATTCAGTGATCGGTATCACCACACTGTACAAATAGAAAGGCAATCAATCAGTTCACCACACTGTACAAATAGAAAGGCAATCAATCAGTTGGCTGCTAACCTCCTCCAATATAGAACAGATCATGTACCTGCCCTTTGAGTCAGTTCATTAGTAAAAAAAAAAAATAAAAAAAATACACAAAAACAAAGTTGTTCGCCGTCAGGGGAAGTAGCTTAACAGTAGGCAGTGACAAAAAAAAAAAACAACAAAAAACTACTTCCCAAGTCTATTTTGTTATATAAGAAAAAAGAAATCACAGAATAAGAAAAACATGATATGTCAACATCTGTATCATTAAAAAGTTATAGTATGCCGATACATACAGGTAATAATTCAAAAAAAAAAAAAAAAAAAATGTGTACTCTGTTTTCCTATTGCTCATGAGGAAAAAGAAATATTGACCCCGTTTAACAGATCTTTCATCCACATTTTGATCGAGATACGAACAACAAATCCATCTATCAAGTCTATTTCAATAGTTTCAAATGTGTGTGTGTGTGTGTGTGTGTGTGTGTGTGTGTGTGTGTGTGTGTGTGTGGGGGGGGGGGGGGGGGGGGGGGGGGGGGGAGGGGGAGAAGGCCCATGATACAGACATCTAAATTTTATATAAATGCATATCCACGTTCATATCACGCAAAAAGTAAAATATTTCATTAAAATGTACTGCTTCCCTCAAAAGCAATATCATCATGTTCATCATCACCAGACCATTTGTATCCAACAGTCCTGTTGAACTGATTCAGAATCTACCCTCCGCTACTAGATCTGTAGTAGATGGTACTAGATCTCTACCAACAGTTTAGGGTTCGTCTTTGGACCACATCTCAGATGGGCTGCCATCAGTACTGCAGGTTTGCTTGTTTGTTTTAATTATTCGTTGCTTTTTTTTCCGCATCATCTCTCCGACAGACCACGAATGCATGTGTTCTGAAAGCCGTAAGGGAGGTAATATGATAAAGCACGCGATCAGAGTGACCCCCCTTCTTTTGTTTTCATGGCATAGACGCCCCTGGTGTGCACGCTCAAAGCAATTTGGCCTCAGCAGTCAGCTTACTGGTTCAATCAGAGGAGGGTAAAAAAAAAAAAAAAAAAAAAAAAAAGAAAAATCAAAATACGGGCGGCAAACGAAGTTCCCATTAAGCGGATGTCCCAGCTTGCGTTTTAGATCAAATATTTAACCCTGTAGATTTATCTACTTCACCCATATGTGCTAGGCTTAGTTGCGGAAAAGGGGCTGAATTGTTCACATTGGTATACCAACATACCACTTTATACAGTTAAAAAGACGTGTGTTTCAGTGTCCAAATGCCAGGGAGGGGCAACTTCTTTATGGTCTATGAACAAAAGTATGACCTATTTAGTAAGCATACCCCCAAACGAACTTTTGCAGACGGCGAACATTCAAAATACCAGTTCTTTGTTGTCATGAGTTTATTTTACCTTTGAATTAATATGCTTGTACCATATTTCTGACATGACAATAAAAACACTGGCTATTGATTGTTTATATGTAAATGATTTTTTTTTCTTTTCAAGAACGGTACCGTTTAGTAACAATCGCAAGCTTGCATATTGAGTTTTGAAATTATGTGAATGACGAATGAATTCTTGCTAGCTGCTATCTTTTTGGAAAGGGTACAGGATTCTGCTTTGTTTTGAAGCAAGGCAGATGACACTTCGGCGCTACAAATCGATGTAAAACAGGCTTTTCTGTTAATTGTCTATAGCTAAATTCTCAACCAGGTGTAGGTGCACTCCTATTTACAAGTACTGTACGTGGAGCTGTGTTTCTTCTATTTGTTAACAAACAAATGCACAAACAAATGCATTACATGCATAATTATTGAATCTCAGATTTAAAAAAAAAGAAACATGTCAACGTAGTTTCTTCTATGTCCATAGCAATTCTCTCACATAACCTGTTAATGAATTCGGTCTTTCAGTCACGCTGGCATTTGCCATCGCTGAAGCAAAGGGCAGTGCAAAGGACACCCGCTGTGGCACAGCTACACCGGCCTCTACAACCTTTCTTGCAGCTGCATTCTACTAGTTCACAGCAGATCTTGGATGCCTCTGGAAGTGATGTCCAAACAGATGAATAAGTTCCATCAACCTTTTCCCAGCCCCAGCTCGCAGGATCTGGAATCTCGCTGTGGAATGAGAGCTTCCTTCCAGATGAATGCCTGCAGGATCGCTCTTTTTGTGTGTCCAAGAAGAGCAGCCTGAGTGGGTGGGATAATTTCCAGCATTCGCCCTTTCTTCGTGAACAGGTGTTTTCTCGCATCGTTCACCTTATCGTAAACACTGGTCTTGTCGTACATCAACGAGACAAAGCGCTCAATCTGGCTGAAATCATCCTGAAACTTCTTTGGTGATGCAAGCACTCTGAGGAACAGCTGTGTGAATTCTGGATCAGACATCCACACTTCACAGCGTGTCTTCTTACCGATACCAAAGAAAAATGATACAGTGTCACAGCCGGTAAGGCAGCAGAGATGCTGCTGCTTTCCCTGGGCCCAGTGTGCTGGTGTAGTTGTGTGAATAGGCAGAAGACGAAAATGGGATCCAGCACCAAATGCAACCCACAGTTTTACCAGCTGGAGGGAATTGTAGTGAGCTGTTGCAAGCACCACTACGTCAGTGTCTGAAGTCCTGATCATGACGTCAGTGTGATTCATTCTGGGCAGGTCAGAACAGTGGACAATCAGTCTGGTGTGTGTCAAGCCTCTTCGTGTGAACAAGGGGGCAGCCTGTTTTTCTGGTCCTCACAAAATGTCACTAGAACTAACAAAGCCCGCTCCTGTGTTGCAATACCACTTTCCCATCTTCCTTGATGAGCTTCAAATTTTCAGACAGGAAGTGAAACAGTTCTTCTTTGTTTTGACCGTTTCGTAGAAACTCTGGCCAGTTGCGTGGCAGAGCAACATCTCCTTTCGCTCGTCTCCTGATGCCAAAGCCTCGTTTCTTCCTCACCGACGACTTCAGATTGTTGTCACGGTAACAGTCCCAAACAATGTCAGTGGTAGACAGGCACATCAGGACATATGGTGCAAAGACAGAATCACTGCACTCTTGGAATGGTTGTGCTTGGTGTGGCTTCAAAAAGTGTACTAGCGCAGCACCATCAACGAGGACAGCTGATACCTGTGGTTCAGTGAGGACTGGGTCACGAGTTTTCTCAAAACATTGCAGGAGGTCGCTTTTTCGGCGCAAATCTCCAGAATCTGAAATTGATGGAGGGAATGACTGGTTTTCGTGCTGAAAGAACTCATCAAGGTGTCCTCCTCTAGCCTGACATCCAACATACAGTCTTGCAAACAAGCCACAGTTGGTCTTGGCTGTCTTCAGCTTCAGATCCTTGGTCCTCTGGATAGACTTGTTCTGATTTCAGAAACGGGCTACTCTGTTAAGTTGAATTGGGTCTGACAGTGGCTTTGACCTTAGCAGCAGCCTTTCATTAACAAATTCTAAGTACTGTGCTTTACCCATTTCTTTGGCATGCTCCACTGTGTTGACAACTTCAGTACTTGCAACATCTTTTGTAGACAAACACAGGAGTGCTGTTCTTCGCTCTCTTCGGCAAAGGGGTTGCCCAGATACGACAGTTTTCTTTTCAATGAGCTAAGGTCTTCTTTGTATCGTTTTTTCTGGTGTGCCACTGTCTGCTCATGATGCTTTTTGTCATTGTTGTCTGTCAGCTGTAGTGCTTGTTCGAACTCATCCACTAGCCTTGCCATTTCTGGCCCAGCAGTCATCCACTTCTCGAATGCTGCAGCGTTCTCTGTCAGCCCGCCCGCTCCACCCTCACCCTTGACCATCTTGTTCATCTGCTCATGGGCTTGGTCGTCGAGAGCGATAGACGAGAACACGTTGTCTGTCATCTGGACTGTAAGCTTTCTTTCACCAAAAGCCTGAGCAACCTTTGGTGCTTTGGTTGTTAGTTACCTCATGTCTCGCAGATGGACTGAGAGCCATCAGGCGTAATGGTAGTGGTCAAGAAGAAAGAACCAGAGTAATAGTTCTTCAAGTGACTGTACGTACAAAGGGAAATTGGACGTCCTGAGAGATCTCGCGAACGTGAGAACTGAAAGCTCAAGGTCCATCACAAGCGACCAGTAGAGGAACTGGGGATGTCGCTGTTTCTTTCTCATTCTTCCACTCCTGAAACAACAACAGCCTGTTCTCTGGGTCTGTCAGCTGCATAGTGTACTGTTGGTACGCTTCAGCCTGAGGCAGAAACAAGGCCCCCACAGTGACTTCATGTGCCTACCTGGTCTTTCTTCAGGTGTCCACAGTTCAGCAAGCTGTTGGCTGTTGCTGGTTCTACAGCATCTGCCTCTGAAACAGCTTGTGTCTACCCACTATCTTCAAATAGCTTGTGTCCACCCACTATCTTCAAACAGCTTGTGTCCAC
The DNA here is from genome assembly GCA_016801955.1 of Conus betulinus. Lineage (NCBI taxonomy): Eukaryota > Metazoa > Mollusca > Gastropoda > Neogastropoda > Conidae > Conus > Conus betulinus. The sequence goes on from JADBJO010007858.1 coordinate 23,770, forward strand.
CCACTATTTTCAAATAGCTTGTGTCCACCCACTATCTTCCAGCCACGTGCCAACTGCACTCCATGCTGCTTGCTCGATATGAAGACCTCCCAGGACAATTACAAGCTTGTCTTCTCCATATTGCTCAGGCCATGTTCACTGGATACTCTTTCCAATGGCAAAGAGGGGCTGATCACACGTCATGACTGGGATCTGGCCTGGGTTGAGGTAAGTGACAGCGTTCTTGATAACGTCCATAGCACGGGGAATCATGGCTGGAGAATGTGCAGAGTCTTCAAATAATGGTAGAAGTCCACCCCCACACTTTGGTCTCACAAGCTGGTGCTCATTTGCGTGGAATGCAGCCCAGTTCAGGCACAGATCCTTTGTAGGATCATCATTGCAATGATTTTGCACATACTTGAGCCACTAAGTTTCTTGCTGGATGACAGATCCTTCCACAGTTGCATCTGGTAACAGAGACTGCGCATCAAGTGGAACTTCAACGTCCTTAGGAGGCTTTGTGACTGGAGGCACTTTGAGATAGAAGTCTGAAGGTGATCAGAAGCAGAAGAAAAGTTCATGGTTTCCATTGCCTGGCCCTGGCCATCAAAGTCTGGATGCTGGAACAAGGAGATTCCAGTTCCGTGGAATGATCCCTTTGCAGTAGATGATAAGGGATTGCAGTCGATGTTGTCAACAGCTCCTGTCGTGAAGACGGATTTGTGAAAGCCTCTAGGAACAACCACAGCTTCTTTCTTGAAATATGCACACACTGCACTGGGCAGATCTTGGGACAGCTGGTTGATTTTTTTTAGAGGAGATTGAAACACCAGCTTCAAGGAGCTTATCAACACAAGGCCTTTCTGGCGGATGTGTGTGTGTGTGTGTGTGTGTGTGTGTGTGTGTGTGTGTGTGTGTGTGTGTGTGTGTGAAAATCAGAAGCCCTACATACAGCGGAAAGGGAGTTTCTTTCTCACGATGATGACGGACTGTTGTTGGTTCTGCAGCTCTTGTGCGTTTCACAGTATTGTGTTTGATTAGCTGCGCTATTGACAAGCATGCAGGCGTTGCCTTCCTGTTAGTTCTCTGTGTAATGCCCGGACCTTCCAGAAGCATGCTGATGAACGACTGTAAGGTGAAAGGGAACTGACTTTCTCCTGGCAATCTTCTTTGAAAATACCGTCAAAAATATAGCAGTCATTAAACAGTTCTGAGCGGATGATTTTTGGCAGCTTGAGCCAAAATCAGAGCCTCTGTGGTATGGGTTTTGTCCATTGCTTTTGCCAAGGCGGTTCCAACTTGTGTGTCCATGATAAGCAGAACGTCTCGTCCTTTCTTATGAGCAGTGAGGCCAGGGATGTGTGCTAGAAGTTTCTCTGTCAGTCTGGTTGAGTTCTCGCGAACCTCTTTATTCTGTCCCAGTTCCTCTGACTGTCTCTGATACAGTGACACGGCTTCAGCAAGCTTTACAACGTGTGGCTCTTCAGGCAGCTTCTCTTCCAGGTACATGACAAGCTCTGCGAATGCTATGCCTCGATCTGCATCCAAGTCAGAGTCAGTGGACGTGTGTGGTGTTTCACCAAGCTTTGCCTTGTTGTAAAAGTCTACCAGGCACCCCTTATGGTACAGCATGTCAATTGCAATGACGTCACCGGCTGATAACTTTGCAAGAAGCTTTGTATCACCAATCTTCAAAGCAGCTTCCCGAACATGTGAATCAAGCTGGTATGTGGAACATCTGGGAAGGTTTCCTGTTTTACCACAGTCAAAAATACAGGTCTCTTGTGGGGAACTTGCCCACTCTCTCTGCGTGATCTCTTTCTTGGTCTTGTCTCGCCTTCATCTTTCTCATGTTCTTCAGCTTTATCATCCTGTCTCTTTTCAGCTCTGTCCAACATTCGTTGGTTGTACTTAGCACGGCAGTTCTTGTGTCACCTAGCTCCATGTTTGGCTAACGTAGACGCAATTCCTGACCCGCCATTGAATTTGTCTGTTTTCAGTGATGATGGGAATGCTCCAGCTGCTTCAAAACTTCTAAATGTCTCTCTGCTGAGTTGTAGCTTTCTTCGGTGGGATTTGTCAGCTTTTCTGTCGTGTCCTTCTGGCAAAAGACGCACAGGATCCAGTCCATGTCTTTACTCACGCTGCTTGCCATGTCTTCTTTGCTTTAGTCTGAAAACACACTGTTAATCAATGTGTTAGATATACGCATTATTTAGGTCCTTGGTTTGACCTGTACATCACCAAAGCTTTGGTGTCTTTACCGAAAAATTCTAGCTTACTAGTTAGCTTTTGTCTCTAATTGAGAGCGCCTACAATATAGCCTGACCCAAAGGTTTCGGGATGTGACTTTTGGCTCATTTTTCAACCATTTGGTCATTTTCTTCTTACGAAAGGATGCTAAAAGACAACAACAACCCTATAATATGGATTATTTTGTTATTCAGTCTTATTTTATAGTGTATGTGAATTAAAACGCTTGCACTGTGTGTTTGACATCGTTCGCGACTAGGCACTCCGCTGCCTAGCAACCAAATTTTACCAGAGAACAAAACTTGCTTGACCCCCCCCCCCCCCCCCCCCCCCTCCCCGGATCTCCCTTGCCTGGTTAAAGCCGGGATATATTGTGAAAGTAAGTGTAGAGTACAGCCCTGTCATGCAGTCTCAGACCGAAATGGAAATCCGTAGCATCATCTTCATTCCCCTCATTTCTCATCAATCAGCATTGGGAAAAACAAGTCTCAAATTCTGTGGCCGTTCATGCCCCTGTTCTCATGATGACCTCAGTTTCGATGTCCTCTCCACGTCTGTGGCCTTGGTTTTGGTTCCGTCGGGGTCACCGGTATCAGCGAGTCCATGGGGGCTGTCGTTGGACAGAGGTGATGGTACCCCTCGGAGGAGAGCTCACTCACGCCAAGTTCGCGATTAAGCAATTATTGTCGTCTGTAGGGGGCTTAGTAGGTGGTGTCCTGCGTATGTTAGATCAGAGTAGGCGTTTCTGAACACCACCGAAGTGACTCGGCAGCAGTGCAGTGTCTCCTCCGGTGGGTTGCCTCTTGACGACTTGACATTGACTGCTCCCTGTGGATTGCCGATGCCGTGTGTAAAACTTAATTAGTCTGTTTATGTGTTCGTGTAACTCATGTACACACACACACACGCACACGCACACGAACACACATATATACAGGCGCATGCCCACATCCACGCACGCACGCACACACAAACAAACATGTACACATTGTCACTCATTCACACACACACACACGCGCGCGCGCACGCACACGCACACGCACACACACACACACACACACACACACACACACACACACACAACACACAGTCCCTCATCAGTCTCTGAACATTTCATAGAATTTTTTCTTTCCTATACCTTCTTTGTGACCTCCGACTGTGAATTAAGCCAAAGGTTTTGTCTTTTGTGCTGAATGGTTCCAGACATGTTTACAAACGTTGGTGCAAGTCCTTCCTGCAAAAGGAAGGATGCTGTTTTCATCACTGGTAAGGGCAGCAGATGGTCAGTTTTTCATCACTGGTAAGGGCAGCAGATGGTCAGTGTTTCATCACTGGTAAGGGCAGCAGATGGTCAGTTTTTCATCACTGGTAAGGGCAGCAGATGGTCAGTGTTTTTCATCACTGGTAAGGGCAGCAGATGGTCAGTTTTTCATCACTGGCAAGGGCAGCAGATGGTCAGTTTTTCATCACTGGTAAGGGCAGCAGATGGTCAGTGTTTCATCACTGGTCACTGGTAAGGGCAGCAGATGGTCAGTGTTTCATCACTGGTAAGGGCAGCAGATGGTCAGTGTTTCATCACTGGTAAGGGCAGCAGATGGTCAGTGTTTCATCACTGGTAAGGGCAGCAGATGGTCAGTGTTTCATCACTGGTAAGGGCAGCAGATGGTCAGTGTTTCATCACTGGCAAGGGCAGCAGATGGTCAGTGGTTTCATCCACTGGCAAGGGCAGCAGATGGTCAGTGTTTTTCATCACTGGTAAGGGCAGCAGATGGTCAGTTTTTCATCACTGGTAAGGGCAGCAGATGGTCAGTGTTTCATCCACTGGTAAGGTCAGTGTTTCAGCATGGTCAGTGTTGTTTTCATCCACTGGTAAGGGCAGCAGATGGTCAGTTTTTCATCACTGGTAAGGGCAGCAGATGGTCAGTTTTTTCATCACTGGTAAGGGCAGCAGATGGTCAGTGTTTCATCCACTGGGTAAGGGCAGCAGATGGTCAGTGTTTTCATCACTGGTAAGGGTATGGTCAGGGCAGCAGCAGCAGATGGTCAGTTGAAGCGGACTCTCCGTGACAGGGACAGGTGCACTAAGGAGTGAAAGCTGGTAGAGCTGAGAGAGAGAGAGAGAGAGAGAGCAGAGAGAGAGAGAGAGAGAGAGAGAGAGAGAGAGAGAGAGAGAGAGAGAGAAAGAAGGAATAAAAAGAACGGAGAAGGGATTGCCGAGGTAAAGAAAGAGACGTGTGTGTGTGTGTGTGTGTGTGTGTGTGTGTGTGTGTGTGTGTGTGTGTGTGTGTGTGTGTGCGCGTGTGCGCGCGTGTGTGTGTGTGTGTGTGTGTGTGTGTGCGTGTGCATGAGTGGGTAGATGCACGCGTGTGTGCGAGTGTAAAAAAGAACTGTCACTAGTGTGTGTGTTCAATGAAAAAGAACGGGGTAGACTTGTTACACACAGAGAGAGAGAGAGAGAGAGAGAGAGAGAGAGAGAGAGAGAGAGAGAGAGAGAGAGAGAGAGAGAGAGAGAGAGAGAGAGAGAGAGAGAGAGAGAGAGAGAGAGAGAGAGAGAGAGTTTGGTGGAATACACGCATGGGCCATCTGATCAAGGGAATCCACAACATCTTTTCTGGGGTTGTGGAAACAAACAGTGCCCGGGTTATGTCTTTGGGGCGTAAGAAGCTATTGCACTATCATGATTCGTTATGCTCATCACCACAACGTTCTTTGTTTGTCCTTTGTTTGGTAGCTGACGATAGTGACCGTGTCCTGAAAGACGAAAGAGGACGAACGAAACTGTAGTCTTTTTTTTTTTTTTTCTTGTTTTTTCCTTTGAATGACTCAGGTAGAAAACGTTTGCTTGCACGCACAGTCTTAACAAATGTAAGTGTGTATGTATGTATGTATTTGTATGTATATATATATATATATATATATATATATATATATATATATATATATATATATATATATATATAGAGAGAGAGAGAGAGAGAGAGAGAAGAGAGAGAGAGAGAGACAGAGAGAGAGAGAACCTTGTCAGTATGCTTCATATCTTATTCATGTGCTCTTTGAGTCGATTGGTGTGATATGTGATATGATGTGCGTGCGTGTGTATACACGTGTGTTTGCGTGCGTGAGCGTGTGCATGCATTCATTTGTGTGTGTATGTGCGCACAATTGACTGGGTCTGTGCATGCATATGCGTGAGCATGTGCTGGGGGGGGGGGGGGGGGAAGAGGAGGTGTGTGTGTGTGATTGTGTGTGAAAATTTCTTGTATTTATGTACTTGTGTATATAATGCCCATTATAATCAGTATAATCATTATTGTATGATTATTTGTGCTTTACTGTGTCAATATTGTCATCGTCTTAAATCTGTGAAGACTTTTTTTTTTTTTTCTTTTTACTGCAGATCATGCAACAAAGTTCTCTCTCATGAGATGATAGAGCATACTGAATTGAACTGAATTGAATTGACCATTGCCAGCAGGACGTCAAGATTTTTCCACTGCTTTGTTGTCAGACAACTGTCTTCTGCATCTGCCTACAACTGTCTGGTTATCAGATGCATCTGTGTATGTTGGCAAGTCAACATCTGGTTTTGTTTTGCAGATATACTAGTTTTGTTCCATTGCCTTAGAGCTGATAGGCTATCAATAAGATTTCCATATTCTTGATGTGTGTGTGTGTGTGTGTGTGTGTGTGTGTGTGTGTGTGTGTGTGTGTGTGTGTGTGTGTGTGTGAGTGTGTGTGTGTGTGTGTGTGTGTGTGTGCGCGCGCGTGTGTGCGTGTGCGTCTGCGTGTTTGTATGCATGTGCGTGCGTGCATGTTCCTGTGTAAAACGAAAAAGAATCTTGGAGAAAAAAAAAATCAAATATACGGGAAACCAAAAACAAAACATGGTTGAAGAGATCATCGAAAATGACAGTTAGAAGACGATAAAGGCAGATACAACAGCATAATTCCTGCAATTGCAGGTTTGGATTTATTTCAAATAAATCAAAACAAACA
>JADBJO010007858.1:35000-40000 GCA_016801955.1 Conus betulinus
GAGAGAGAGAGAGAGAGAGACTTACAGGTTTTTGACGATATGATCTGTAAATTCACACACGCACGCACGCACGCACGCACACACACACACACACACACACACACACACACACACACACACACACACACAGGCATAGAGTTCGAGCTGCCATGAAGATGTCAAGACACGCCTCACATTCATCATCACTGCCAGAGTCGATCAGGCACCGTCCCTCAGAATATTAAGTAATGAACGGTTTTAAGTTATGCTCAGGAGCAGTATATGTCTTCTCATATTCATTTAAACTACGCTCAAAATTGGATTGGGGGATTATTTGAATTACGCCTAAAATTGGGGATTTGTCCTCGTTCGTTTCTTTTTAACGCTATGATGTGTTGATACACCAACCATTGATCACCTCGATCGAAAAACTGGATCACAACCAACCAGAAAGATGTTCGACTAGCAGTGTGTGTGCATGCATGCGTGCGTGCGTGCGCGTGTGTGTATGTGTGCGTATGTGCGTGCGTTTGTGTGTGTGTGTGTGTGTGTGTGTGTGTGTGTGTGTGTGTGTGTGTGTGCGTGCGTGCGTGTGTGTGTATGTATGTATGTGTGTGTGTGTGTGTGGTGTGTGTGTGTGTGTGTGTGTGTGTGTGTGTGTGTGTGTGTTTGTGCTTGTGTATGTGTGTGTGTGTATGTGTGTGTGTGTGTGTGTGTGTGTGTGTGTGTGAGAGAGAGAGAGAGAGAGAGAGAGAGAGAGAGAGAGAGAGAGAGAGAGAGAGAGAACGAACGAACGATTTTAAGAGGGCAGTGAACTAAACATGAATGCTTTTTTACATCCAGCCCTCTGGGCAAGAAAAAAAAAAGATTCGATATATAGTAAAAAGCAAATCAAACTAACACACATGAAAAAATGCAACAATTGCTTGCATGACAACCTTTGACAAAAAGAAGAAAGAAGAAAAAGAAACCAATAAAACACCACCACCACTACCAACAACACAACAACAACAACAAAACAAAATGATCAGGGCAAGGGGGGGGGGGGGGGGGGGGGGGTGAATGAAGACACAGAGAGAGGGGGAGACAAGAAGAGAGAGAGAGAGAGAGAGACAAGAGAGAGAGAGAGAGAGAGAGAGAGAGAGAGAGAGAGAGAGAGAGAGAGAGAGAGAGAGAGCAACGGACCGACTGGCCGACCGACCGACTGGTGATAGATAGTCAGAGATAAAGGAAGAGAAAGACAATAAAGCAGACATGGAGAAACACCCACAAAAAGCTTTGAAAAAAAACACATTAAGGGCATAGGATGATCAGTGCAATTTGCGTAGAATTGAGTCAACTTCGAACATCACATATTTGTTAAATTAAATCTGAATTGAGAATTTTCAATACATTTTAGGGTATAGTGCAGTCAAATCTGAGACATTCATAAAATATTTTTGAAAATTAGACTTGAATTTTTCAAAGTTTGATTGATTTTTTAGTTCTTGAGGAATATGGTTCCATAGCCAACCTCCGGAATACGCCAAACTAGACGTATAGATTAGTCATTGCAAACGGGAGGTTTATTTTGTGCGAATGTCGATAGTCGTTACAAGTGAACATATTTTTTAGAGAAAGTGGAGCATTTCCACGGAGTACCTTATGCATAAAGAGTCCTTTATTGTATGGAAGTTTGGCTTTAAATGGGAGAATACCTGATTGCTTACAGTCTGAATCTACCAGAGAGGATGGTTGACCTAACTTTACTTTGACAGCTCTTTTGTGAAGGCTAATTAGTGGTTTTAGTGAATTATTGCTCGCTGAGTCCCAAAGCGTTGAGGCATAGTCAATAAAAGGCAGAATGTAAGAGTGAAAGAAGAGTTTTTTTGCATGCAAATTTAAGAAGTTCTTAATCCTTTAGAAGATGTAGTTTTTTCTTGCAACGTTTCTAGATAAAGACTCTAAGTGTTTTGACCAAGTTAGATTATTGTCTATTGTTATTCCCAAGACTTTGTGACTGGTTAGTTCTTCGACGTTTTCGTTAGAAATGCAAAATACTGGCAGATTTTGGGCTTAGAGTTTGACGTTTCTGTCTGGTAGTTATCATCATCAATTTAGTTTTATTAGGATGGAGAGCCATGTGATTAAATCGTGTCCATTTAACGAAGAGATTGATGTTTTCTTGCATGTCACTGCAAACCTGTTTGGCGTCAGAATTACTTGTATCTAAGGTTGTATCATCAGCGAACATTTCACTGTTTATTTTCAATTACAATGGCAGATCACTGATGTAAAATTAAAACAATAGAGGACCTAATACTGATCCTTGTGGGACACCAAATTTGTTGGGAAGAAAATCAGATTTGTATGTGTTTTACTGACACAATTTGTTGTCTGTTGGAGAGAAAAAGATGAAATCAGTTTCAGTGTTTTGTATGATAGCTTATACAAAGTTAGTTTTCTGAGTAAAAGTTTATGATTTATAACGTCGAAAACTCTTGCGAAATCTACAAAGAGAATTCCTGAAAACTGCTTGTTGTTCATGTTTAAGAGCGATCTATTTATTAATTTAGTTAGCACTGTGTGGCACGAATGGTTTTCCCTGAACCCTGATTGATTTGGGTGGATTAAATCATATTTTTCTGCATGGGAATGGAGACATTTATTGATGTGGAGTTCTAATGGTTGAGAGAGAACAGATAAAATCGAATTAGGTCTATAATTTGATGGATCAGTAGTGTTTCCTGATTTGTATATTGGTATGATTTTTGCTTGTTTTAAGGTATCTGGAAAGCACAGAGAGAGAGAGAGAGAGAGAGAGAGAGAGAGAGAGAGAGAGAGAGAGAGAGAGAGAGAGAGAGAGAGAGAGACAGAGAGACAGAGAGAGAGAGAGATTTCAAAACATCATTGGATTCAATTATCTGATCCCTGAAAGAGAGCTTCTGTCTAATAAAATATTGACGCTTACGGGTTTCCTTATTTTTGGGCATTTCTACCACGTCTGGGGCATTTTCTGATTAAATTCAATTGATTTTTTTTTTTTATGGGAAGAAAACGCAGCGGCGAGAAGTCCTACGTGAAGGTGAGCACTAAATGCCGAGTGAATGCAAACTATCTGCTGCAGAGAGTTGTTGCTAAGGTCTAGGTTGAGCCCACTGTGCTCCAGCGCATGCAGCCTGGCAGCAGTGACTCACATTTCTTGCCGCTCCGGTTCTTGCGGTAGGTGTACAGGATGCCCATGCCGCTGACCACGGCGAAGCTGACGATGCCAGGATCATGCCCAACAGAGAGGACATCGAGTACTCGATCTTCCTCTTCTCTGCCCAGTCAGTCCATGGCTTACTTCAACTTCATCAATCACGTAGTCTGCCATCCAACTGAACAAGTGGTTATTCACTGATATCTCAGGATTACAAGCGGTACTTTCACTCCCCTCGATTCTCACTCCTTCCTTACTGTGCCTGTGACGACAGTGTCGGCCATGTCGTGCATGTTTTCCGCATGTTAGAAGAGTGTTTGACATGGAACTATACACTTCACTTCCATGGCCCGCAGTTTGACCTTCGAGTTGATGTCACTTCAGTCACCATATCTGAAATTTGGCAACTGAAATGTTTTTTTTTTTTTTTTTTTTTTTTTTTTAAACTCAGTCAAATCGGTTTTGTCAATAAGAAACTTCACAGATTTTTCCAACACAAATGCCGCAAAAATAAATAAATAAAATAAATAAAAGAAAAATAAAAAAGAAAAAAAAAATAACAACAACAAAATCCACACATCATCACAGGTTGCATCTTCAAAATCATCTGCTATTTATTTGGCCTAGTTGCAAAGGGACGCGACTGCAGGCGGAAATCTAAACAAATGTGAACAAAATATTGCTAACGCTCCCCCCCCCCCCCCCCCCCCCCCCCCACACACACACACACCCCTCTCCTCCCCCAAACGTTGACAAACAAATCACAAGGCAAAACACGACGCGTTTCGACCTCTTAGGTCTTCTTCTGGCAAGAAACACAACACTCAGGACAACGAAAAATGAACGAGCAATCACTTATCTTCATCCAGTTCGGCGCAAGATGGACGTTAACAGAAGTGATTGCTCGTTCATTTTCATTGTCCTGATCTGGGCGTTGTGCATCTTGCCTGAAGAAGACCTAAGAGGTCAAAACGCGTCGTGTTTTGTCTTATGACTCGTTTGTCAACGTTTTTAGAGGGCAGAGCTTTAGCAATAATTTTTCAAATTCATCTGCTGTGTGTCTGCCGATGCTGCCGCCGCCACTACTTCAGAAGACTTCAGCGTCCACAGTCTGTACATATCGACTGACATTCATGTAAAAATCGTCAGGTCCAATTCATTATCGTCGTCGTACTCAACGCGACTTCAAATCAAAACGTTGTTGGATTATCATCTGTTCCAGTGACGTAGATGGTAAAGTATTTCTTTCTCTCTCTCTCTCTCTCTCTCTCTCTCTCTCACACACACACACACACACACACACACACGCGCGCGCGCGCGCGCACGCACACACACAGAAAACACACACACACACACACGCGTGCACACACACACACACACACATATTCTTGTCCTTTTTTTTTCAAAACACACAGAAATAAACTTTAATGCCTCAATGATCTCTATGACCACCACGCCCCCCCCCCCCCCCCCCCCCCCCCCCGCCCTGTCTGTCCCTCTTTGTTTGTTATCTCTGACCATATTTCTGTCTTCCTCCCCCCCCCCCCCCCCCCCCACACACACACACACACCCACACACACACACACACACACCCTCTCTCTCTAAGCCAACTTACCCGTCCCTCTTCCCCCCCGGCATACACCCACCCACCCACTCTTTCACCTTCCCATCCCACACGCTTCCACCCCCTCTGTCATCCCTCCCCGTCCCAGCTTTGTCACCTTTCTTCGCTTTCTCTGCCCTCTCTCGCACCAGGCCGACGTTGAATTTCTGGGCCATCAGGTAGTTGAAATCTGCTTCATCATTCAGCTTGTTCTTGTAGGCACAGCGATAGGATCG
>JADBJO010007858.1:45000-57500 GCA_016801955.1 Conus betulinus
ACACAGTTCCTAAAAACATACCATCCAAAAAACACGCCGGAAACTTTGTTAAAAGTTCTTTCCTCTGTGAGATCTTAGATCTGATGAAAAATGTGGATCTCCTTGAGAAATTCAAAGACCACGTCAGGTGGGACATTTCTGGACAAGGTTTTCATGGAGTCTGCTGTAAAGTGTTCGTGTCTCACATCATGCAAGACTGTAAAAGAATATGTTTGACTGTGAGTGGTGCATCCCCCAAAAATGCCATACAGGAAGGGTTGAGCAGACTGTCTATCCCTTACACTGATCTGAAACCCTATACCAAGGCTTACGCCAAAGACCTCTGGCAAAAGGGATGGAACTTGCTGACGGATAACAAACTATTTAAAATCCCTTCAAACCTGAAAATTTTTTTTACCATGTTCCCGAAGTGGCCGTAAAGAAGAAACAGTCTTGTGCTGTTTACACACAACCCACTCCTGTTACACACCCATTCTCATTTATTTCAAGATGAAGAAGCTCCGTGGTGCATTCCATGACTGTCATATTCCACTCACAGTGGAACTTTTCTTTGAGAGTGTTGGAACTTGCATGATGTGAGATATAAACACTTTACATACAGCAGACTCTGTGAAAACCTCTGCGCAAAGATATCCCACCTGATGTGATCTTTTGATTTCCGAAAGAGATTAACATTTTTCATCCGATCTAAGAGATTTTTACGGCGGAAGGATATTTGAAACAAAATTCCCGGTGTGTATTTGGAAGGAGTGTTTGAAAGGGTTGTGTGAATTTTTTTTTTTTTTTTTTTTTTTTTTCTCCTAATAATGAAAGGCTAGTGGATTTCAACGCGGTGATAACCCTGATACGGCCCTCTGCGGTCGGCTGGGCGATAAGTAACTTTAACATTACCTGGCACAAGGCTTCCTTGTCCGTGACCCAAGATCTGACCAACGCGTTCGGCTAACAGTAACACGTAGGTCAGACATCTGCTAGAAGAATCCATGAGACCTACATCTTAAATTCTGTGATCTTCATCACGAATTCACTTATCAGTCAGCTGTTAAACATGTGCGGTATGGTATTCCATCATTTTCAGAATACAATGAATGAATGAATGAATGAATTAAATAATGAATGAAACGTAAAAACTGATTCCATTTTCTCTGAAAAGAAGACGCTTTCTCACTGGCTGTCACTGAGAAATTCTCACAGGCAATCAAAATGAAGGAAGGAAGGAAGGACTGAGTGGATGAATAAATGGATGAATGAATGAAAGAAGGAAGCGTGGAAACTCCTTCCATTTTCTCTTAAAAGAGAGGACGCCTTCTCACTGGCAGTCACTGAGAATTCTCACAGGCAATCAAAATGAATGAATGAAGGAACGAAGGGAGGAAGGAATGAAGGACTGAATGGGTGAATGAATGGATGAATGAATTAAAGAAAGAAACGTGAAAACTCCTTCCATTTTCTCTGAAGAGACGAAGCCTTCTCACTGGCAGTCACTGAGAATTCTCACAGGCAATCAAAATGAATGAATGAAGGAACGAAGGGAGGAAGGAATGAAGGACTGAATGGTGAATGAATGAATGAATGATTAAAGAAAGAAACGTGAAAACGCCTTCCATTTTCTCTGAAGAGAGGACGACTTCTCAACGACAGTCACTGAGAATTCTCACAGGCAATCAAACTGCTCAAACAATTTCTGAAGAGAGGACGCCTTCTCACTGGCAGTCATTGAGAAATCTCACAGGCAATCACACTGCTCAAACATTTCAGAACTTTCGAAAAAACAGTGACGAAGTGCAACCTGACAAAATGCATGCAACGTTCTCTGAACCATTTCCAAAAACTTCCGACAGTCTTTGGAGCTTTAGGGACGCCTCTCCGTGTAAGTAACTTAAAAAAAAAAAAAAAAAAAAAAAAAAAGAGAGAGAGAGAGAGAGAGAGAGAGAGAGAGAGAGAGAGAGAGAGAGAGAGAGAGAGAGAGAAGACAAGAAACGAACAAAAAACCCGCCTCCTCCACCGCCCAAACAAAACTAAAACAACAAAAACAGTCACCAAAAAAAAAAAAAAAAAAAAAAAAGTATGAAATTCTATCTTCTGCGTATCTGCCCAACGCTGATCTAGTTCTCACACTCTATCTTGAAGTTAACCCTAGCCTAATTTGTCCCCGTCCCTGATACCCCCCCCCCCCCCCCCTCCTCCCACACCCATCCCCCAAACCCCGCGCGCCAAAACCTTCAGAAAACAAGAGACATACTTTAAATCTCCCTTCCCTTTTATTTATTTATTTATTTTTTGTTTGTAACGATACTCATGAGAGTACATTCCACGTATCATGCCCATTTGTGTTCCCGGTCAATTGTTGAGCTACTTCCTGCTGCTAAAGCGAAACCACATGTACAGAACAACTTAACCGACAGTCACTGGACCTCGGGGGAAGTGGAGGAGAGCAGGGGGGGGGGGGGACAGCAGCGCACAGCACACCCTACCTGTTCAGGAGACGTGTCACTGTGGTCGACGAAGCCGCCGACGGCGGCGCTGCAGGTGACGGTGATGGTCTCTCCCACGTTGCGAAGGATGTTAGTCTTGGGCTTGGGATAAATGTACACCGGACCATCCTGTACTGCTCACCGATAAGGAAACAGAGAGAAGGGTCAGAGAGACAGAGACAGAGAGAGGGGGGGGGGGGGGGGGGGACAGAGAGCAAGAGAGAGAGAGAGAGAGAGAGAGAGAGAGTAGTAACAGAGAGAGAGGGGGAGGCAGAGAGAGAGAGAGAGAGAGAGAGAGAGAGAGAGAGAGAGAGAGAGAGAGAGGGAGAGAGAGAGAGAGAGAGAGAGAGAGAGAGAGAGAGACAGAGACAGAGAGAGAGAGAGGGGGGGAGAGACAGAGAGAGAGAGGAGGGGGGGAGACAGAGAGAGAGAGAGAGAGAGACAAACAGTGAGAGAGAGAGAGAGAGGGGAGGGACAGAGAGAGAGAGGAGAGGGGGAGAGACAGAGAGAGAGGGGGGGGAGGGAGACAGAGAGAGAGAGAGAGGGAAGGGCAATGAGAGAGAGAGAGAGAGAGAGAGGAGAGAGAGAGAGAGAGAGAGAGGAGAGAGAGAGAGACAGAGAGAGAGAGGAACGGATAGAGAGAGAGAGATAGAGAGAGAGAGAGGAGAGAGAGAGAGAGAGAGAGAGAGAGAGAGAGAGAAGACAAGACAACACAAGGCAAAATTCTTTTTTTACGAGGAAAATAGATAAGCACCGACATGCGGCTTTTTTTACATCCAGTCCTCGCCCTGAGTAGAAACTACAATATGCAGTGAAATGAAATAATGTAAGAAAGCAAACAAGCAAACAAAGCGGTCAAGCAATCATAATGGAACATCAAATGAAAATAGAAGAGAAATAAATAACTAATAATGTACAAAACAAAAATAGAAATAAAATAGAAGAGGAAATAATTGGGGTGTGGTGGGCCGACAGGATCTTTTTTTTACATCAAAAATGCCCTGTTAGGAACGACAGTATTTTGTGAAATGTTTAATACTGTAAGAAAGTTCAAAAACAAGCAAACAAAGTATCGGAGCAATCATGTATGGAACTCAAATGAAAGAGAAAAGTATAAATAAAGAGAGAATAATGAGTACAAAAAATTGGCATGTAAATGTTTGTAAAGGAAGTTGAGGACTGGGTTGGGGCTGTGCTTTTTGGCTGTAGTTTGAGATTAAAAAAAAAAAAAACATAAAATGAAAAGCAGGAGAAATATATGGAAATGTACTACAATGTACAAAAATTGGCATGTATGAAAAACAGGACAGTAAAATGAATATGACAAAGTACGTACATAATTTGGAACACACACATACACGCACGCATGCACGCACAGAGAGAGAGAGAGAGAGAGAGAGAGAGAGAGAGAGAAGAGAGAGAGAGAGAGAGAGAGAGAGAGAGAACATGCAATCATTTTCTGTAAGACATGAAAATACGTAGAAGGTATTTAGGAAAGTGAGATGGGGAATTTGAAGGAGGGGAGGGTAGGGGGAGAGATTAAAAAAAAAAAAAAAAAAGAGAGAGAGGAGAGAGAGAGGAGAGAGAGAGAGAGAGAGAGAGAGAGAGAGAGAGAGAGAGAGAGAGAGAGAGAGAGAGAGAGAGAGAGAACCACTCATAGTGGAAAGATCGTGTACAGATAAACACATTAATAATATGTGCAAATATAAGACAGGGAAGATCTGATTTTAATAATAAACAATACATTATCAAAATTTTATGAGTTAAAATCATGATAGGCACAACCAGGATGATGAAAACAGGAGAGCATGTACTTGAAGGCGCTTTGTGTCTTGTGTGTGGGTGTGTGTGTGTGGGTGTGGTGTGTGAGAGAGAGATTAGGAGAGAGAGAGAGAGAGAGAGAGAGAGAGAGAGAGAGAGAGAGGAGAGAGAGAGAGAGAGAGACGCAGGAGAGGAAAGGATAGTGCAGGGAAATGGCGATAGAGAGACGGGAGAGAGGGGAGAAAGAGGGGAGGCTGAGTGCGGGAAGGAGCATGTTTAGAACAATCTAAGCAATTATAATTAAAACTTAAAAAACACCACACACACACACACACACAACACACAAACAAACCCAAGGAGATGTAACGGACAATCGATTTTGAAGCACCAGGGGGGAAAAAAAAAAAAAAAAAAAAAAAGGCACAAATGGAGAGGGGGGGGGGGGGGGGGGGGTTGTCATGTAGATAATATATCAAGTCATTCAATATCTTCATTCCAGGAGAATCCATGAGAGAGAGAGGAGAGAGAGAGAGAGAGAGAGGAGAGAGAGAGAGAGAGGGAGGAGAGAGAGAGGAGAAGAAGAGAGAGAGAGCGAGAGAGAGAGAGAGAGAGGGGGGGGGGGTGGGGTCATGAAATAAAAGCATAACGACATAATGACAAGCGGGCAAGAGGAAGTAGGAAACACACACACACACACACACACACACACACACACACACACACACACACACACACACGTACGCACGCACACATACGCAGGCACACTCATAAACACACGTACTCACATAAGACATAGTTACTAAACACAATAACATGTGCATTTCAAATACAAAAACACTTTCTAGAGAGAGAGAAAGGGGGGGGGGGGGTGGGACAGAGACAAAGAGAGGACAGACAGAGAGAGAGAGAGGAGAGAGAGAGAGAAGAGAGAGAGAGAGAGGAGAGAGAGAGAGAGAGAGAGAGAGAGAGAGATGGAGGGAGGGAGGGAGGGAGAGAGAGGGACAGAGACAGTCAGGAGAGGGGGGGGTGGTGGTGGTGGCAGAGACAGAGAGAGATAGAGAGGGAGGACAGAGAAAGAGGAAGAGAGAGAAAGGGAAAGAGAGAGAGAAGGAGAGTGAGAGAGAGAGAGAGAGAGAGAGAGAGAGAGAGGAGAGAGAGAGAGAGAGAGAGAGAGAGAGAGAGACGAGAGAGAGAGAGAGAGAGAGAGAGAGAGAGAGAGGTACGGAAAGAAGGGATCGGAAGAAGAGGGGGGAGGTGAAGGGGAGGGGATGAGCGCCTGCGAAAGGTAGACAAAAAACAAACAAAAACAAACAAACAAAAAAAAGGCGAAAAAAATGTCATAACAATGAGCACAAAAACTTGGGACAAGCGAGGGGAATAAATGCACACACACACACACACACACACACACACACACACACACACACACACACACACACACACACGTGCGCGCACACACATACATATGCGTGTGCACTTGCACACACACACACACACACGCGCGCGCGCACAAGCACACACTAATACGACCAATCTGTCGCCCCTGCCCAATTTGTCGCCTGGCGACAGATTGGGCCTCAACACCAGGACCAATCTGTCGCCCATTCTAAGTTTTTGAGGGCGACAGATTGGGTCGCACTTCACTGTCCAATCTGTCGCCCTTGGCCAATTTGTCGCCAACTTACCTTGCTCTCAATAAGCTGATGTTGGGCCACCGTTTCTCTCATTCCCAGACTTTCTCTCTAGGAGAAAGTGTGGGGGCTCACTTTCTCTCACTTAAGTAGAAAGTGCAGGACTGAGAGAAAGTGTCGTCCTTCCCCCTTCGCACTTTCTCCCATGTGAGAGAAAGTATGAGGGGGCGCCCCCACACTTTCTCTGATTGTGAGAGAAAGTGTGGGAAGTGCCCCATATTTTTTTTATTTATTTATTTACTTTCAATTTCGTTATTAGTTTCTTGTCTTTCCTTAACATCAAACTAAGAGCAAAAATGATAAAAAATCTAATAAAAGGATGGAATGGACAGGAGTTTGTTTGTTGTTTTTCTGTTGAATGGTCACAGTGAGAAATCTTCAGAGTGCATAATCAATCAGAAAAATCAAACATGCAAGTGTCAAGTAGTTAAAATCAACTAGTTATCAAATCCAAATAATATAAATTCACGCTGGAAAGTAGGCAAACACACAAAAAATGTTGCTTACGTTATTTTGGTAAGTGTATATGGACATGGTATTAAACATTGGCCATAAACGTTACCTGTCCAATACTCTCCCTATCGAATGGGGTGACCACGAAGTAGTTCAGTTTATTGTAAAATCCAAATGTTCACTACTTAGGCTGCGTATGCTCTAATGGTAGTATTTTTATAATATTCACAACCTAGATAACTACTGGTCAGTGCCCAAACCAGTGGTCAGCTTCGTTGAAAATTTCACGTTTTCACTATTTCACTGCATATTGGTGTGTTATAAACGCTTCTACAGTTTACAGTATAGATGTCTGGTGGTCAACAAGATTGACCAGTGGTCAGTTTCATGTAATTTAATAATTTTTCTGAGTTCACTCTATATTGATATGTTTAATGCTTTCTTTTTTTAATGTAGAAGACCAGCGGTCTGCAAGAAAGACTAGTGATCAGTTTTATGTCAATTTCATATTTTCACTATCTCATTCTGTATTGATGTGTTATAGGGTGTATATGATTCTTAAAACGTAGTATGACTAGTGGTTAGCAACAATGACCAGCGACCAGTTTAGAAAACGTAATTGCTGATTGTTTCTTATATGAATATTCTGTGCTTCTTGCACTTTAGATGACCAGTGGTCAATGACCACCAGTGATCAGTTTGATGCCAATTCCATATTAAAAAAAAAGTTTGACAGAGTGTCGTCGCAGTGGTCAGTGACAATGACCAGTGACCAGTTTAATGCCAATTTCACATTAAAAAAAAAAAAAAAAGTTTGACAGACAGATATTGTTGTGGTATGGGCGTTTCTCTGCTCCTTACAACTCAGATGACCGTAATCAGCAAGAATGACCAGTTTTCATTGTGATGTAAATTCCATGTTTTTCTATTTGATTGCATATTATTGTGTGATGAGCATTTTTTCCCCCCCTACCTTTCATGACGTAGATGATCTGTGGTCACTCTGATGCAGTAGCTATCGATGCAATATTTTTAAAAGGTACGTCTCCTCTTGATATGATGTAGGTCAAAACAGGTTGTACAGATTCGGTATCAAAGAGATCATGAACACCACTGAACTGACCATGTACAGTAAAACCCGGTTAATTGAAAGAGCCTTTGAACCACCTATGGACTTTTAATTATCCGAATTAAAAAAATTATCCACGTGTTGAGTTAATCTAAATTTTTGCCCAATCTAAAACAAACTCAAAATAAACCTAACAAATTGAAATTAAATGAGCAAGTCAAGGTGTAGTCCCAAGGAATTTCAATCAATTGGGCTTTGTTGCAGCATTGACATCACTAGGAACCGAAAAGGAGAGAGAGAGAGAGAGAGAGAGAGAGAGAGAGAGAGAGAGAGAGAGAGAGAGAGAGAATGAACGAACGAATCTTTTTTTAATAAGGGAAAAGCGGAATAAGCACAATTTTTTTTTTTTTTTTTTTACATCCGGCCCTCAATCAAGGGAAATATATAGAAATACAATAACAGTAACAGCAAAACTAATCTAGAATTGAAGTAAACACACATAAACGCTATGAATACAAAGAGGAAATAGTTACACACACAACAGAACAGAAGGCAATCAATGGCTGGAAAGAGAGAGAGAGAGAGAGAGAGAGAGAGAGAGGGGTTGATTCATCCCTTCAAAAAACATTTGTTTTTTTTGTTATGCGGCAACCAATGATGGAATCTCACACAGCAGTGTGTAATCCAGCCTGTGTCAACTGGTAGTGCGCACGGGGGTCTTGGTGACCTCGTTACCGCGCGGGATAAAAAGTGCAAAGTTGCGTTAACTGTGCCTGTTTTGCATCAAGCTTGCTGGCGACACAAGATGTGTAAAAATGAAAAATTCTTTTTTCCCGTGCAAGAGCAGTCTCTCAAGTGAGTTTTAGCCCCTTTTTTGGCTGTTAAGCGCGGGGTTGGTTACTGTCAGCCCTTTTCTCACCATGCCACCACGAAGAAAACTTAGCACCTTTGACAAAACCAGGGCGATTGCGTGGATACAAGATGGCATTGCAAAGGCTGAAGTGGCGCGACGACTTGGTGTGCATCATTCAGTTATTGTTAGACTGAATCAGCGTTTTAGGGCGACCAACAGCGTTGAAGAGAGGCCACGGTCAGGTCGGCCTAGGCAGACTACTCCCAGAGAAGATCGTTTCATCGAGAGGCAGGCCCTATTGCAGCGGGATACCACTTCCACCAGCATCCAAAGGCAGCTTCGTATGGCAAATAACACCATCCTCAGCCGTCAAGCCATACGAAACCGTCTTCTTCACCACTTCGGCCTCAGATCACGTCGCCCAGCTGTTCGACCACGACTGCTAGCAGCCCATAGGCTGGCTCGCCGAGCTTTCTTCTGCCATCGTCATGTGAGATGGAACCAACAACAGTGGTCCCAGGTCCTCTTTCAGATGAGTCGCGGTTTAGTCTTGAACACAATGACGGCCGAACTAGAGTTTGGAGGCGTGTTGGTGAACGTTACATTGATGCAGCTGTTCGCCAGACCAGGGCCTTTGGGGGAGGATCTGTTATGGTATGGGGTGCCTTCAGCCTCCACCAAGACACCACTCTACCATATTGATGAAACCTCCTCAGGCATCCGCTATATCGGGATGAAATCCTGGCGCCTTTCGTTGTTCCGACCATGCAACGGATAGGACCCATGGCAGTCTTCCAAGACGACAATGCTCGGCCACATAGGGCCCGGGTGGCCGAAAACTTCATTGTGCAGGCCGGCATCAACAGGATGATCTTCCCGGCGTATAGTCCCGACCTCAATCCCATCGAGCATATGTGGGATGAGTTGGGGAGACGTGTGAAGGAGAACCATCCACCTCCCAGAGAGACCGCCAGGATCTCTTCCAAATGCTGCAACTGGAATGGCAGAGAATCCCTCAGAGGGTCATCAGAACACTGGTCAACTCGATGAGGAGTCGCTGCGTGGAATGTCTCGCCAATGGCGGTGGCCACACCCACTATTGAAATGATTTTGTGAACTGAACAGATTTTGCGAACTTTGATTTCGACCCATCCTCTGTTTAATTGTCTGTAAATCAACAACCGTTCATTCGATCCCAATGAAATTCAATGTACGTTGGAACAAGATAATGAATTAAATCTGTTCCCAATTTCAAAATCGTGGCTTTTATATTTTGGAAATTATGCGGGAGAGGGAGCGAGCGTGGATGTGGGGTGGGTAGGGGTTTTACGAAAACCCCTTTTAATGTGTGACATTGTTTTAGGACTTGTTCAATGTTCCATTGTTACTTTTTCTTGAACGGTGGTCTTTTTTTTTTTGTTTTCTTTTCATGTGTAAATGTATTTTCACGTCATTTTTGTTATTGACGTGGGCCTATATTTACATCGGGATAACATGGGACCAATAGAATTTAATAGGATTTTTGGAAGAGCTTCTACGCTGGCATGGAGCTAATTCTCATGCTATTTGAATGTGAATACAGACTCTGAGTGTTTTTATTTCTTTTTTTTTTTTTTTTTCTAGACTAAGAAAACGTGTGTGAGAGGTGCCTGCCAGAAGTAACTATCACCAAAGGAATTGGTACAATAAACCCTCACACGAAATTACAAGAGAATTGGCTCCAATACCCTGGAGTTACAGGGGCCGCGGTTCTTTATTACCCCGCCACAGGAATAGAAACATTCCAACTTCAAAAGTAGTTCGCCTAACGCTGTGTTTTTTCTACTACGCGCTCAGATATTCCCTCTTCAATCATGTCTTCCCTTTAAGGGTCTTTCCCATCAAAATATGCACATCCGGGCGCGATCTGTCGCTGGGCGACAGATTGGTCCTGGTTTGAAGACCAATCTGTCGCCGGGCGACAAATTGGGCAGGGGCGACAGGTTGATCGTTAACATAGGGACAAAAACAGATGAAGTATATTCCTAAGACACTGTGAGTTCTCTGAACCTAAATGCCTTTTATTTTTCACCCACGTACGCAGGCTCATACTCCTGCGGACACAAGCAAGGATTAATCCCATCTTCTTGACAACGGGAATGGAGTTTTGTGTGCTTTACGGGTTTGTTTGTTTGCTTTTGTGTTTTTAATCCCGCCAATAAGGCAGCCATACTCAAACTTCGAGGAAACTTAAATGTCTTATTCAGGTAAAGCGAAAAATTCACAGCAGACAGCAGCTTTTTCTAGTCCCAATAGCTCGGAGCCGTAAAGTACGATCGGCTGAACCTGAGCATCAAATAGCTTTACAAATAACATGAATAAAGAGTTATTAAGAACATGTAACTTTATCATGATACAAAACGCAACATTTTTTCGCCTTACTTGAAAGGTCTTTGCACGCACCAACAAAACTGCATGTTGAGAATAATATTCCTAGAGATTTATAAGCACTGACAACTGGCATAGGAGTACCATCGGATTCCCACCTTTCCCTCACACTAAAATAACCACCTTTACGAAACACTTTGATATTGCTTTTTTCCATGTTGACTTCCAACTGTAGTGATTTAGTGACTCGGTGCAAGCTATTCAATTGTGTTTGCAACGCTATAACAGTTTCGGACATCAAAAAACAACATCGTCGGCCGACAGAATGATAAACAATTCAAAAGGTTCGAGCAATAATAAAGCACCATGTTCACCATTGTTGATTACATCAAGAACTAACTCGTTAACAAACAAGGAAAATAGATAGGCCTGCATGCATTACCCTGCTTGACTCCTCTAGAACGATCAATATAGTTTGTAAGTTTAGCTCCACAATGGACTCCGGTTCTTACTCTATCATACATACTTCTAAAACATCTATTGAGTTTACCTTTAATACCATCTTTTTGTGAAAACGGGCCAGAGGAGATTTCTGTTAATGGAGTCTAACGCTTTTTCGAAATCTATAAAAGCTACATAAAACTTCCTATTGTAACAAAACTGCTTCTGCACAAGTGCATGCAAAGTAAAACATGTGGTCAATAGTTGAGTAACCCTTCTTAAATCCTGCTTGATAATCACCTGTGGTATTATTTTCTTCTACCCATTCTTGCAGTCGATTATTAATAATTGTCCCCCCCAAATTTTTCTACTGATACCACTAATATAAATCCCTCTGTAATCGTTGGGGTTATTAACAACACCCCTTTTCAAAAACTGGCAGAATAACTGATTCAGTCAAGTTTTCTGGGAACGTACCTTTCTCATTTACTATATTAAACAAATTCAGAAAGAACTGCATTACCTGATCAGAAGCATGTTTAAATAGTTCACCAATAATGCCGTCAGGACCAGGTGCTTTGCGATTTTTCAGTTTACTACACGCTAATACTACTTCGTCTTGTGCAACTGGCGATTCATATAACTCTCATTGTCGACATCAAGCGTTTGCTAACATCAGTCTCTAGTAGAACCCGGAAATCTTGAAACCATGTATCAATACTGACGTCATTCTTGGTCTGTTTTCTTTTGAAACAAATCCTCTGAATAGTATCCCAAAATTCCGTTTGACAGTTTATAAATGATACAGTTTTTGAACGAAAGAAATATTGAAGTCTTTCTCTTTTCTCTTCAGTAAATGTTTATGTTCTCGCCTTGCAACTGAGTAAGCATTTTTGTCTTCTGTCTTTAAAGTACGACGACTGATACGAAGTAACCTCCTGGGTTTTCTTTTACCAGCATCACGCTCTTTATCATACCAGTCACCGGGAACGTTTTACTATTAATAATGTGTACACATCTTCTTATGCAGTCTGCACTTTTTATGCAGTCTGCACTTTCTTTCATGCCATCGTTAAACATGTTCAGCACGTAATTTATATCCACATCTAATAAGCTTATAGCAGCATCTATTTTTGTACGAATTCCATCACTACATAATGCACTACGAAACAAACTAGCGTGTTCATCATTCCGGACGAGTTTTTCTAAAAAGTTTTTCTATCTTGTTACTGGCATGTACGTTATTTTCTTAATGGAAAGCAATAGAAAGCGATACAGGTAAGTGGTCAGAATCTATGCGTTCTAAAACATTAAGCATACATGAGTCATACAAAAGAGCAAAAAGTTCTTTAGAAAATACGAAATAATCGACGACACTGGAACCAGTATCA
>JADBJO010007858.1:62500-70000 GCA_016801955.1 Conus betulinus
ACTATACAGTCCGAGGCGAGAGCTTTGAGACACTTGAAACATTTGTATTTCCTGTGTGTGGAGAGGAAGAAGAAAAGGAGGAAGAAGACGAAGAATAGGAGAAAGAAGCAGTCGAAGTAGTAGAAAGAAGCAGTCGAAGTAGTGGTGGGAGTGGGTAGTAGTAGTAGTAGTTGTAATAATCATAAGAGTAGTAACGGTCACAAAAGTAGTAGTAGCTACAGTAGCAACAGCAGAAGATGGTGATGATGATGACCTAGAAACACGCATATACACGCACAAGCATAAAAAGTCACCAGCCATCTATACATACTGACATGCGCAGAAAAGACATGTTTGACCTTCCAGTTGTTCAGTGAACACTCCTGACCAACCACTCTGCCAACTCACCAGCTGACTTACCAACTGATCGACCAACCAATCAATCAACCTCAGAAGCTATGGCCCCTCAAATGATCACGAGAGCAAGCTAGTAAGCAGCCAGCCAACTCACCAAGTAACCAAGATAATCACCGTTAGATTTGGTTTAGTGAGAACTGAGATCAGAATTCGTACCAATCAATGAACGATACCATCTACGATACTTGCTGGATATAAACAAGGCACAAACCAATGACCAAGGAATTCGTATTGGAACTCTAGCTCTTCAACACGACATTTACCTTGTTTACATCGAGGATGAAATGGATTTTGAAGGGAGGGAAGTGGATTTCATCACAGGGTTGTTTAACGTTTATCTCTGTCTGTTCACTTGTGTCTACAGGTCGGTTTGCTTGCCTGTTAAGAGAGTTAGCACACAAATAAAACTCTCCACCGGTTTCAGCAGACCTCTATCAAAAGAGGAAATGTGCCCATGGACGAGCCTGTTCAATTTTGAAGCGGATCCATTGTGAAGTTATGCACAGAAGTGTATACCCAGAATCCACTGTCTTCCAAACAAAGGAGAAAGAGAGAAAGAAAGAACGAAAGAAACTTGCAAGCAACGAAACTTCAAGGACAGAAGAGACGTGATCCAAATACGAACCTTTCAAATTTTGGCGCGGATTTGTGGCATCAATGCGGATTAAGGGACAAATTCAAGATGGAATCGAATTAGGCAGAGATCTGCGCTTTCTCTACCCTCTATATGTATATGTATTATATATGTATGTATATAAATGTATGTATGTTAAAGTCAACTGAGGAAGACCAAAGAGGTCTAAATATTGGGAAAAAAATTCAACGTGGTTGTTGTTAAGGTCTTTGTTTGGATGTTTATATATATATATGTATATGTATATATATGTACACACACACACACACACACACACACACACACACACACACACACACAGTTCACAATTTTTTTGTTTTTGTTTTTGTTTGTGAGTTCAGTTCAGTTCAGTTCAGTTCAGTTCAGTAGTTTTGTTTAACGTCTTTTCATCACAAGATGATCTTAGACCTATTTGTTTGTCAGTTGAATTGGATCTTTTCATTATTCTCAATATCTCAGTGACTCCCTCTTTCTCTTCCTACGCATTTCCAACCAGCAGCTATTCAAGCTTAATTTCGTAGTGAAAAACATCCCTTGATATTTATAGCTATTTGTCACTTTCACTTCTGATCTGTCATAAAACCATCTCTCATGTTGTGCTAAATGGCCATTTCTAAAACATTATTTTATTTATTTATTTTTTACATGATTTTCCAACATTGAAAACAAAAGGAAGAATCAAGTTCACAATTCTTTCATCTATAGTCAGGAGAGGAGAGAGAGAGAGAGAGAGAGAGAGAGAGAGAGAGAGAGAGAGAGAGAGAGAGAGAGAGAGGCGGACCTTGGAAGTCAGACTGCCTTCAAATTTCTTATCCCTTGGGGTGATGTGCGTGCTGCCGACTGCCGTCAAGTTTTCTCCCCGCAATACTTTGCCGTCTTCAATGATGAGCAGATAGAGGTCGTTGAGGTCGTCTGCGCTGCTCGTGCCGTCGCAGCCTACCTCAATGGTACCGTTGACGGTCCCAGTCTGCCGGTTCACGATATACACCGGCGGGTCGCCTTTGGGTTCCGGAGATAGTTTCAGTTCCGGGAACTGTTGGGCTGCGAATGAGGCCACAGCATTAGAGCGGCGACAAGTGACGGAAACGACGGATGGATGATAATACAAATATGTGTTTGTATGTGTGTGTGGGGTGGGGGGGGGGGGGGGGGGGGGGGGAAGGGTGGAATGGAAAAACGAAAATAGGAGAGAGAGAGAGAGAGAGAGAGAGAGAGAGAGAGAGAGAGAGAGAGAGAGAGAGAGAGAGAGAGAGAGAACGATTACCAGCCTGATGCTAACTTCACCGATTATTTTGGTTTCAGAAAACCAAACAAGATACAATTTTTTGTGGGACTGTGGAAAAGAGACGACCGAAAAGTTAAGATAATGGAATCCAGAAATACTGAAAGGTCCCAGAGCATTCGGAGACCGACTAGCCAGTGGCCAAATAAGTTGAACTTTTCGTTGTTGAGATTTGTCTTTTGTCCGACTAGCATTGCACATAACCCAACAAACCATGAAAAGATCTGGCAGTGGTTTGCCACGTTTTGCCCGTCATTAAAAAAAAAAAAAAATGTTTTTACTTATGCCCACTTTTACATTTTGATCAGTCCCCAGTCAGCAACGCTTTACAAGCATGATCATGATGATGCTGTTTTATAGAACAAGTAAACTCGATTTCTTGAACCGCGAACTAGATCGACCAAAGATGGGAAGCCTAACAACGACAGTTACTTTTTGTACTCCCAGTTCTTATGGAGCAGAGAGTACTTTACAATGGGAAGGAAGAAATGCTCTGTGTGTGTGTGTGTGTGTGTGTGTGTGTGTGTGTGTGTGTGTTCGTCCGTGGTCAAAATGTGCTCCACTCGCGCCAGACCGATCTTTCTGAAAATTTGTATGTCCATTATGGGTCACGGATGACGCCCGATGTGTTATTTTACCGTTATAGCCGTTACTAACAATCCCTGGATTGACAGGCATGGACTGATCCCATCTACCTAACAAAGGGAGTGGAGTTTTGTGTGTGTATGACCGTTTATTTTAAAAACCCGCCATTAACAGGACAGTCACACTCCAACTTCGGAGAAAGTGCATGCTATGTGTAACGTGTCATCTATACCAGCGGTTAAACTGGCCTTCCCTTCCGAAAGTTGGCGATGGAATTGTACGTGTGTGCAAGGTGTAATGCGTGCGTTCACACACGGAACCTCGGTTTATAGTCTCATTCGAAGGGCTGTATGGGAAACGGAGTCAGAAACCAATGTGAACTCCGAGGGAAAAATCTCCCTGTACCAAAACGGCCCGGCGAGTTCGAACCTGCGACCCCAGGGATCACCAAGATTACGAGTCCGGCGCTCTACCACTAAGCTATTCCGGCCCCCTCACTGCATACAAATCATACGTGACGGAGGAGGAGAAAATGCAGCGTGATGGAGTGGGAATATGTCTCGAGCTGGAAGCTGCTTTGTTCTGACGAATGTTGTGGTGTGCACAGAAGGAGCGATAGTGCCACTGTACGCCTTCGGTTCAGCAGAACACAATAAATTCTAAAAGAAAGGAATGACTGAAATCTTGTCAGAATGAAACGTTTTAGATTTTTTTTTTTTTGCGACTATCTGTGAATTGTTAGGTTCTCTCATACTAAATCTCACCTGGGAAAGTTCCTAGCGCTGTGACGCCAGGTCAGGGGAATGCAACAGACAGTGATTACATCTGTTCGCCATCTTTTGTCTGTCGACGTAACCTTTCGCGACTTTGCATTTTTTTTCGAGGGGGGGGGGGGTGGGGGTGGGGGGGGTGGGGGGGGGGGGGGGGGAGGGGGAGGGAGGGGAACACGTGACTCTTGCGTGTTCTACGGCCTCGTTTTTCATTCACAAACCTCAAGTGCTTTTGTAAACTGGGGGGGGGGGGGGGGGGGGGGGGGGGGGGGGGGGGGGGGGGGGGGGGGGGTCACGTGACTCCTGACTCCCTGCGTGTTCTAAGACCTCGTTTTTCATTCACAACCCTCAAGTGCATCGTTGTGACTGTTAAAAAGGGACTAAATTCAATCACTTAAAATCATAACTTTTTTTTTTTTTCCAGATGCCCGGACGATGGAGACACTTTTTTGCACTAGAGGTGCATTTGTTTTCGCTCTTTCTGATGGAGTTTCGTATTAGATCTAGTGATAATAATTTCTTTTCTTTTTTTTTCCAGGTCCATACATTTCCCACCTTGCAAGAAATTACCAGTCACGAAAATTGGGGGACTCGACACATCCCTGCTTTTTTTTTTAGGATAGCAACGAATCCCCCCCTTTTTTCCGTTCGGAGCCAGAATACGATAAGCAGATTGATCTTGAGCCCTCAAGAGAGAAGAAAGAAAAAAAAAAAAGAAACTGTACGCAACACGTATGCAATTCAGGAAAAGGCATTCTTACAAATTTACCTTGAACTATCGTTGGTATAGCAAGCATGATGAGCAGCAAAGGTATGTCTAAAAGACAGCAATTCCTCAATCTCCATGTCCCCATGGCGAGAGACAACTGTTTTCAGGGTACGGATTTCAAACAGCTCACTCCCAGAACTGAAGGGCGTCTGTGCTGTTGGTGACAAGTCCATTGACGAAATAAAACCGTGACGTAATTTCGAAAAAAAAAAAAAGGGGGGGGGGGGGGGGGGGGGTGGGGGGGGGGGGGGGGGGGGGGGGGGGGGGGGACGCTGATGCTGATTCCCTCTGGTTGGATAATACTCACCACTGCACAGGTCCAACAGATTTCAGATCAATTTTAGATCCTGTTGTGCATCAGGAATTCGCACCACACTCCAGCAGTCTAAGTTAATGCACGGTCCACATTCCCTCTTTCTACCCAAATTCGTTGATATTAATTCAGAGATTTTCTGCGAACTATTCTCACAACACATGTACGAACAAAAATCCGATAATTCACCCCCCCCCTCCCCCCCCCCCCCCCCCCCCCCCCCCCCCCCCCTCTGCTCTTACCCTCCTCCTCCCAGCCCATCCCTCCCCCCCCCCCCCCCAAAAAAAAAAAAAAAAAATCAAAAAATCAACAACAACAACAACAACAACAAAAAAAAGCCCTGATTTGTTAAAGGAAATTTGTGAGCGCTTACAAATCGGCGCACATTACATGACTTGTAAAACCGCCGATTTGTAAGCAGCTCCGATTTGTAAGCGCTTACAAATCGGCGCACATTACATGACTTGTAAAAAACGCCGATTTGTAAGCTGCGCCGATTTGTAAGCACTTACAAATCGGCGGGCTAGGCCCCCGCCGCTTTGTAGCGCTGCTTAAATCGGCGGGTGCTTTGCAAATCGGCGGGTTAAGCCCCCGCCGTTTTGTAAAGCGCTTTACAAAACGGCGGGCGCTTCATATCCTGTTTCTTTGGATTGAAACGATAAACTATAATTACGCTTTCAGTGATTATTCCTGCAATTTTGATGACTTTCTATTTTCATCAAAACGGCGGACTGAAATGCGGTGTGTGTGCGTATGTATGTGTGTGTGTGTGTGTGTGTGTGTGTGTGTGTGTGTGTGTGTGTGTGTGTGTGTGTGTGTTCATGTGTGTGTGTGAGTATATGTGTATGTATATCAGTTGTGTGTGTGCATATGTGTGTGTTTGGAGGGGGAAGGGGGGGGGGGGGTCGAGTAAACAGTCTATTTCTTTTGCCCTGACTCGCTCACACAATCAATTTCGAAGTCGAAAGCAGAGGACATTGTTGACATGTTTTTTTTTTTTTTTATTCATGTTTGTTCATTTCTGTAAACGTTGCATGAACGACAAAGTGAACTAAAATTGTTTGTTTTTAAACGCAATTTTAATCACATTTCACAGTCGATAACATAAACACAATTTTCCACACTCAAATGAAAACGGAATCGTAACTCAGCTTATATTGTGTGAAGAGAATAGGGAAAAGTTAAACTAGTGTGCAGTTTTCATACTCTCACCATAATATTTCACTAAAAGAATACATATGACTGCCAGACACAATCAGTGAAAAGACAATGCAGGAAAGTTATTCGTGGATGCTGAAAATGTTATTTGAAAAAAACAAAAAACAAACAAACAAACAAACAGCCATTTGCATGTTTAATCAAAATTTAGTGGTGAATAGATGAAAATGAAACAAACAAACAAACAAAAAAAATCATACGCTTCCTCCCTCTTGGATTGTGTGCATCAAAGCAAAGTTAAATCATAATTACACATCTTTGTTATCTTTTATGGCCGCAGTAGGATAGTTGCCCATTTTGATACCTCAACTGAACTTGAAATGAGCATAATTTGTTTAATTGTACAAGTTGTAACGGACAAATTCCAGACCACTGAACATAAATGTGATAAGTAACCTATATTCATTTCTAAACATGTTGAATGCTTGGACAAGTTAATGATTCTCACCTGCAAAATATCGTTTTAAAATTGCTATATGTTTTCTCCAGTAGAGTCTAAAAAACAAAACAAAACAAAACCAAAAAAAAAAAAAAAAAAAAAAAATGCAGTAGAGTGTTGGTTGGATTTCATCTCCTTTCGTGTCTCAAACAAATGAAATTCCATGTTTGAAAGCTCCACCCATGATGGTAATATGTGTTGTACTTTAAAGGAACAGGAACACACTCTCTAATGAATTTTCTGCCTCTGTTGATAAACGGCATAAAACTACATCTTAACTAAAATCAGAATTTTTTTTACTAGATTAATTTTGGATTTCTCACTTTCGAAATGAATAACGTCCTTCATTTTGGATCGAAATTGGGTCTTATTTCATCCCTTATGTATTCTGAAACTTCCAGAATATAACTAATGGATTGAGCTGGCATCCATTTCAATGAACTGCACAGTCTTTTTGCCTTCTAGATGAAGAGGGTGTGTGTGAGAGGTTAAGGTCATTCAGTTGTATCGAATAGATCACATGACTCAAGTCTGACGCATGTATTACACGAAATTCTGCTTATAACTTTGTTATATTGATATTTTCCCTCCTGTGTATCAATCGCTCAATCGAGTATCATTTGCTTCAGGATTATCACAGATAAAACGAGGAAATTCACAATTTAGACCCTACTTATACGTATCAGTGTGCGACTGAGAACTAAGTATTTCTTTGATGAAGCTGAAAGTTGCATACAATTGGGTAAAAGGTTACTTGCAATGAAGAGAGAGAGAGAGAGAGAGAGAGAGAGAGAGAGAGAGAGAGAGAGGGGGGGGGGGGCTGGGGGGGGGGAGGAAGTAGTAAAATAAGTTAGCAGACTTGTCTTTTTTCTCTTCGTTACTGTGGTCCTCAAAACGACGTGTGTCAGTCAGTCCGCCATCTTCATGAGCAAAATAGAAAGTCATCAGAACTGCGGGAATAATCACTGAAAGCGAAATATTAGTTTATCGTTTTAATCCAAAGAAGCAGGATATAAAGCGCCCGCCGTTTTGTAAAGCACTTTACAAAACGGCGGGGGCTTAACCCGCCAATTTGTAAAGCACTCGCCGATTTG
>JADBJO010007858.1:75000-77500 GCA_016801955.1 Conus betulinus
TGTGTGTGTGTGTGTGTGTGTAGGTGACTGGTGATTCCATTGGTGGAATCAAATAACTCGGAAATTTATTGGTGTGCATCCTGGTGTGTGTGTGTGTGTGTGTGTGTGTGTGTGTGTGTGCGCGCCTGCGATTCCGTTTGGTTGAACCAGTATAACTCAGGTTCTCTTTGGTTGAGAATGGTCATAAGATGCTCGGAAAGCAGGGACAATGCATGACTCACCTAGGGAAAAAAAACAAAAACAAACTCATCCCGTCTTGCTGAGCGCTCAGCAAAATGCAGCGAGAAACACTTCACGTGAATCAGAGGTTTGCTGTCGCATTGACGCCGACGACTGGAGAATTTGTCTCCTGGGTGGGGGGGGACGTCTGACAGTGGAAATAGCTGTAGCCTCGGAGCTGACGACGGTGGAGAACTGTCTCCTGGGGTGGGGACGGTAGACACCGAGATGTGTCAGCCTGTCGGACTCCAGGCAGCGAGCTGCCAGAGAACGGTGGGGTGTTTGCCGCGAGAGAAGACCGGTGGGAGAGGCCGACAGGAGCCCTTTCCGTGGAGAGCGCGGATTTCAAAGGAGTCCGAGAGACTCGGTCTGAGGGCGCAACTCGAGTTACCTTGCCAGTGTCCCCCAGCTGGTGTTTAGCCAATCAGGAGAGCACAACAGTGTGGCAGCTTCAGCTATTCAGCTTACTTCAGATATTTCTGCTGATTTACATTCTAATCGCAAGTTAGAATTAAGAATTTAAGAAGCTTCCAACTTTGAACTTAAAAAAAAAATCCTGTATTTCCTTTACACAAAGTCTAATTAGCAGAATGTAATAAAGCACCAAACGAAGACATTCAGCTTATCATGGAAATAATACTAATGAGAAATGCGATACAGTACAACGCAGTCCAAAGCAACGCAATACAATAAGAATATAATACAACACAGACTATGTGATACGTTAAAGCACAACAAAATGCAAAACTGTCCACAGAGAGAGAGAGAGAGAGAGAGAGAGAGAGAGAGAGAGAGAGAGAGGAGAGAGAGACGACAGACAGACAGACAGACAGACAGACAGGCAGAGACAGAGAGATAGAGAGAGAGAGAGAGAGAGAGAGAGAGAGAGAGATAGAGAGAGAGAGAGAGAGAGAGGATGGGGTATAGGCATTTCAATGACACACTAACAACTGAAACATGTAACACAATAAACCTGAAAAAAGGCCGTGTTATTTTTCAACTACCTATGCCTCTACAGAGCACTGTGCTTTGATCCTACGGAAGCACGCAGTGATTAATTAAACAAGTCACAATCCTTAGCGTCAATACCTTTTTTTTTCATTTCTTCCACACACCCACCCCCCCCCCCCCCCCCCTACTACCCCCCCCCCCTTCTCCCTCCTCTCGGGCGACGTCACCTAATTCACCTCCACAGAAGAGCTGATACCTACAGGCGTGGTCTGCGTTTTGAACGTGCATTTGTAAGTGCCCGCATCCCTCAAGGGTACAAAGTCCGGAATGAAGATGTACCCGTAGCCAAAGTAAGGCCCCAGCATCCGGGTCACCGCCACTTCCTCTTCCCCTTCCGGAAACTCCAGCGGAAGTTCCTCCTCGTTGAGGACGGACACGATGCGCGGATTCATGCGCGCGATGGTGACGTTGACCTGTCCGTTGCTGAGGAGGGGGCAGAGCACCATGCAGTCCACGTGCAGGCGACACCGCCAGGGGGCAGAGATGGGGACGGGAGTGACGAACCCTTCGTCGAAGGCGGCGCTGTGGCCTTCGTAGTAGATGGAGAAGGGGGCGGAGGGAGGAGCACAACGCTTGAACCAAACCTGGTGGACGCACAGAGAGAGAGAGAGAGAGAGAGAGAGAGAGAGAGAGAGAGAGAGAGAGAGAGAGAGAGAGAGAGACGCACACGGATGAGGATTGGAGCCGATTAGTTTCTACATAGTCATGGTTACTGTTGCTATCATACCGGCTGTGATGACCATGAAATAAGTAGCAAACAAACTCCTGCTTCCATGATGAAATCCATACACGCCCTGAGGGACTCCAGCCGAATGCTGTCCACGACACCGAATCGCCTAGCAGATATGACAGCACAGAGCTCACAGAACAAACAAGAAGCCCCCCCCCCCCCCCCCCCAAAAAAAAAAAAAAAAAAAAAAAAAAAAAAAGAAAAAGGATGTTCCAAGTGTGCCCATATACCCCATACTGGACACATCCACACGGCAACAACTCACTGGAGAAATGAACAAACACAAATTAACATATATTCAAGACTGGCATAGTCTTTTCAAAACTTGAATAGAGTCAAACAAGCGCACGCACGAACAGTGCCACACATACGGGTAATCTCGATTTGAGTGAAATGAAACAATCTTAAACTGGCAGGGAACAGTAAACGGTAAAGTAATAAAGAAGTAGTGTAACTATTTGCCCTCATGATAACATGAATTTTTTCGATCAATAAAGAAGAAGAAGAAGAAGAAGAAGACGAAGAAGAAGAAGAAGAAGA
>JADBJO010007858.1:85000-97500 GCA_016801955.1 Conus betulinus
TGCATAGTGTTCAGCCATTTTAATTACTTCTATGCACCAAAAACACCAAGTTCCCCTGATTCGTAGAAATAGCCATCTGCTTTTTATTTATTTATTTATTATTTTTTTTTGGTCTCCTCACTCATACATTTGAGACTCGTTTCATAGACACTAGGTGCCAGTTCTGGCGAATTTTGGCGCGAGTGATAATTTTTCATAGCACACTCTAGCGGCAAGCGACGATAGGGACTGTCGAGAAATCACAAGAATATCTTGGGACTATGCCGTGCATGAGACAATGGCCGACAGTTGAGACATCCTCTGTTCAAGGAACTGAAAAGTAGTGATGAACTGTGTGGATGAACTGATGACTGTGATTGGTGCATGGAAAGTAGTGATGAACTGTGATTGGTGCATGGAAAGTAGTGATGAACTGTGATTGGTGCATGGAAAGTAGTACTGATGAACTGTGATTGGTATGGCATGGAAAGTAGTGTTGAACTGTGATTGGTGCATGGAAAGTACTGATGAACCGTGATTGGTGCACTGTGGAAAGTAGTGATGAACTGTGATTGGTGCATGGAAAGTAGTGATGAACTGTGATTGGTGCATGGAAAGTAGTGACTGAACTGTGATGAACTGTGATTGGTGCATGGAAAGTAGTGACGAACTGTGATTGGTGCATGGAAAGTAGTGATGAACTGTGATTGGTGCATGGAAAGTAGTGATGAACTGTGATTGGTGCATGTAGTGATGAAGTGATTGGACGCATGGGAACTGTGACTTGGTGCATGGAAAGTAATGATGAACTGTGATTGATGCATGGAAAGTACTGATGAACTGTGATTGGTGCATAAAGACTATTGACGTCCTGTGATTGATGCACAAAAAGTAGTGTCATCCTGTTATTGACACATGACAAGTAGTGACGTGTTGTAAAAGCTGCACAAAAATAGAGACGTCTTGTTGTCTGCCTCGCACGTGTCAGTGACGTCCTGTAATTCGTGAAGAAACGAAGTGACGCCCTGCAGTTAGAGCACAGAAAGCAGTGACGTCCTGTAATTCGTGCAAGAAACGAAGTGACGCCCTGCGGTTACAGCACAGAGAAAGCAGTGACGTCCTCTAATTCGTGCATGGAAAATCGTAACGTGTAGTAACTGGAGCATGTAAGGAAGTGATGTTCTGCAATGGATGAACTATAACTGATGACGCCCTGTTGTTGATGTTTAAAACGATCACGATGCTGGACCTACCAAAATTCGGAAGAGTTTAAGAAGAAACTATACCCATTCGATTTTCTCTAGCGTCCATTTCTTTACTTCTCTAGTCGCTCGCTTTGCTCTCCGCTAGTATAGGCCCACCACTCGGGAATTCTCGCAGCTATGAACCTCATACCCCCCCCCCCCCCCCCCCCGCCTCCCCTCTCCCTCCAGCACACACCTCTGACCGGCAGACCGTTGACGAACCAGAGGGCGAAAGGCTTCTCGGGGGCCAGGTACTCCACAGATATCTGGGCGTCGTCGCTGTCCTCTGACGTGCTGATCTGCAGACTGGTGAACATGGGAAGGGGTGGCTTGCGGAACTGAAAGGAAATAAAGCACGCCTCACACGTGTCAAGACTTGGGGGGCCTGACACAGTGGTAGGATATGCAGGCAGGCATAGTCGTTGAGGGAATAGAAAGACAGGAGTTTGCACGAAAACGAAAACAGGGAAGACACAACGACTACAAAATTATCAGCTAGAACAAATGAACTGACGTGTTACACACACACACACACACACACACACACACACACACACACACACACACACACACACACACACACACACACACGCACACCACACACACATTTTTTTTAAAGCCCCACACACACACACACACACACACACACACACACACACACACACACACACACACACACACACACACACACACACACACACACACACACACACACACGCACACACACACACACACACACACACACACACACACACACACACACACACACACACACACACACACACACACAACACACACACACACACACACACACAAGAAAACCACATACACACAAGACACACACACCACACATTGCACACTGCACAACACACACAAACAAACACCAGCCCCACCACCCCCTTATGTATGACACACACACACCCACACCTATGTGGCTGAAGCTACTGACCAACATTATCATTATTTTTTTAAAGCCCCATAATTTATTTTTCTGTATCTCTCTGCTACTGCCAAGTTAGCTCTGAAGGGCCTTTAGTACAAAGCGTGGAACAGCTATTCTCTGAACCATGGTCATTTGTTTGCCCCCCTTTCCCCATCACACACGCACACACTCCACACACACACACACACATGGGCATGCACACACACACCACACACACCACACCACCCCACACCCCCCCCCACCAACTGATAATTCCGTTTGACGTATCCCTAATCCCATGCACATTTGTCTGTCATGTCATGGTCTAAATTGGTGTACCATTTCGTTGACGGGAGGCCACAGCAGACAATAGTGTTACTCAAATCAAAGGCAAAATAAAAACAGAGAGAACACAGTGTGAAAATAACGATTATTCAATGACTGTTTTTTTTTTTCACATTAAGAAAGAGAAACAAAACAAAACTTAACAAAACAACAACAAAAACAACAGCAGCAACAAAAGAACAGCAACAAGAACAACAGCAACAAGAACAACAGCAACAACAACAACAACAACACAACAACACAACAACAACAACAGCAACAACAACGAGGATCACCCTCAGGCGGCTGTTGTCAATGGAATTGACCATTTTCATTTCTGGTGGGACCTCTTAATCAGACCTATTTGTTGAAAGTCCCCTTGGCTCTTTGGAATATGGTGCTAATATGCAGTTACTTTTAACTCTATTTATATACATACTTTGTCTTTTTTTTTTTTTAAAGAATTTCTTTGAAAAAATAGAGGGGGGGGGGGGGGGGGGGGGGGGGATGCAGGCAAACAGTTCCTTCGTGGTTACAAACAATGATTTGGGGAAAAAAAAAAAGTGGGGAGGGGGGGGTGGAGGGCGCGAGATGGAGATGGCATGTGTCGTGCGAAACGAAGTGGGTATCACACCGTTAATGACGAACCTAGAATTCTTTCGGCATTCTGTCTTCTCAACAGAGCCGTCTGTCTAGATCTGCTTTTCGGTCCTCGCGTGAGACTTGTCAGCAGAGTCCAGCCTGGTTTTGACCGTTTAGTCACGTGTCTAAGAACGGGCGCCACCCGTGATTCTGTAATACTGGCACGTTCCAGCTGCCTCGGGAAGCAGCCAACGAAGGAAGAACGATGATATGGGAAGAAAGTGCTATGAAGAAGCCAACAATACGAATATAACATTGGCATCTTTAAGGACATGCTTGAGGATAAAACTCGTGGTGAACTGAGGGTAAATATGGACTAACCATTGGATCCAAGACATTGCCCTTATTTCATTTTGCGAGAAAGAAAGACCGATTATTCTGCACTGCTTTCAGCTTGGAATTGGTGAACTAACAGCACATTCAATCACCAGCTTGTTGATGACACTTAGCATAATTATGTGTAATCGTAGATTGCAAACAGCTGAGCATTATCTGTTGTCGTTACGTCGTTTTAACGTCGCCCATGTTTCTAATCGTCCACCACATTAGTGCCATGTACAGATTCTACCAGTACCGGATTGATTCAAATGCATCAATATCTAAAAATTGTACACTGAAAACAAAGATAGATCGATTTTGTGTATATTGTTGTTAGGAGTATGCGGGCATGGATAGCAGGGGTGTCTCATTTTCTCTGTTGCTGGTGTATAATTTAACAATACTGTGACCCCCTCTTTCTCTCTCTCTCTCTCTCTCTCTCTCTCTCTCTCTCTCTCTCTCTCTCTCTCTCTCTCTCTCTCTCTCTCTCTCATGTCCTTCCTTGTTCTTGCTCTCCAGTCTTTCTTTTCTTTTATTTTCCCCTTCCATTTTTTTTTTTATTATACTTTCTCTATCAATGGCCTTTATATTCATGACTTCATGTAACTTTTGAAATGGGTGTGTATATAGCGGAGAGGTTAAAAGACCAGCCCCCGTGGCGAAAGTGGTTGAGCGTCGCGGGACTCCCGGCTGGAACGTGTTATTCGAACCATCAGAGGCATTGTTAATCTGCAGAACATACTGAAAAGTGCTGCGGCTTGTTGGCTTATTGTCACTGCATTGTATAATGAAAGCGTTCTACGTCATTTCCTGTTATTTATTTTTTTTTGTGACCCGTGTGATATTAAAACCGAAAGAAATACGCATCGTCTCCCGAAATGGAAAACCGTAGCCCCTTCCTCTAATTCTCCCGTCTGCTTAGCTATTTATGCGGTTCACTGAAAATATTCCAAACAGAGAGAGATAGAGGGTTTGGTTCCGAGAGTCACCGGTATCGGCGAGGGGGATGTCGGAGAGACGTGGAGCGAGAGGGGAGAGCTCACTCACGCCGGAGCGACTTAGATTATTGGAGACATTAGGGGGAGAGAGATGGTGTCCTGCGAGAGATCAGAAAGGCGACCCTGGAACACCACCGAGAGACTCGCAGAGAGTGAGGGTTTGCCTCTAACCGACGAGATTGACATCCGCCCTGTGGATTGACGGTGGCCGCTGCGGCGGGTCCTTGACGGGCTGTGGCTGTGGACGGGAGTGAGAGAGAGTAGAGGTTGGGACAGCAAAAAAAAAAGAAAAGTGAGGGGGCGCACGAGTCCTCATTGAGACGTCACGATTTTTTTTTTTTAGGGGACAACACGAAAAAAAAATGTATCAAGGAGTCCACTTATTTTTTTTTATATTTTTTTTTTTTTGTGCGGAGCATCCTCCAACAGGAGGAGGAGCTTTTAGAGAGAGATATTCCAGAGAGAGAGAGAGAGAGAGAGAGAGCGAGAGCGAGAGAGAATAACCGAGAGGAGACCGGTTCTAACGAAATAAGCAGTTACTTAGACTCATAAAAACCAGCATAACACACCAGCATACTAACTTCCTTCTCCATGGTCACCAGACCAATCATGAGTGACAGCACGAGTCCTTGACCCTTCATTCTCCTTCCTGTGCTGAACCCACACAACCTTGACCTGAAAACATATCACGTTTCCGTAGCACCATCATCGTTGAAGGCAACAGCGACAACAACAACAACACAACACAACAAAGCAAAAACAACAACAAACAACAACAACCAACAACAACAACAACAACAACAAACAAACCCTTCGAAAAGTACACACAAAAAGACGATGATTTACTTTAAACGAGGTTATACATATATACACAGCACACAGACACGCTCTTCTCTCTCTCTCTCTCTCTCTCTCTCTCTCTCTCTCTCTCTCTCTCTCTCTCTCTTCTCTCTCTTCTTCTTCTTCTTCTTCTTCTTTCTTCTTCTTCTTCTTCTTCTCTTCTCTTCTTCTCCTCTCTCTCTCTCTCTCTCTCTCTCTCTCTCTCTCTCTCTCTCTCTCTCTCTCTCTTCTTCGTCTTCTTTTTCTTCTTCTCTTCTTCTTCTTTTCTTCTTCTCCTTCTTCTTTTCTCTCTGAAATACCTAAATAAAGCCAAAATGAGGCCTAAAAAGTAATTTCAAAACCGTTTTTTAAGAATTTTCGCCTGAGGGGAGGGGATGATTTCTCGATTGTCTTTTTTGTCTTTTTCGTTTTATTCTCTTTTTTTTTTTCTTGTTCTTGTATTTGTTCTTCTTGTACTTCTTATTCGTCGTGTTCATCATCATCTTCTTTTTTTTTCTTCTTCTTCTTCTTCTTTGTTCTTGTTTTTGTTCCTGTTCTTGTTATTCTTGTTCTTGTTCTCCCATCCTCCTCCTCCTCCTCCTCCTCCTCCTCCTCCTCCTCCTCCTCCTCCTCCTCCTCCTTCTTCTTCTTCTTTCTTCTCCTTCTTCTTTCTTCTTCTTCTTCCTTCTCCGCCCCCTCCTCCTCCTACCCCCTTCTCTTCCTCCTCCTCCTCCTTCTTCTTCTTCTTTTTCTTCTTCTTCTTCTTTCTTCTTTTCTTCTTATTTTTCTTCTTCTTCTTCTTCTTCTTCTTCTTCTTCTTCTTCTTCTTTTCTTCTTCTTCCCTAATTCCGCACAGACGTATTGAGGCGTCGCACTGTGAAAGTGAAGGCGTACATCGCATTCTTCATGTTATGATTAGGCACGTTTCGTGTTCAACTGTATGTTAGGCAACAACTTTATGGGCACTTTCACGTTATAAATGTCACTTTCACCTTATAGAGTTCACTTTCACGTTATAAAGGTCACTTTCACGTTATAAATGTCACGTTCACGTTAAATGTTGTTGCGGCGCTCATTCAGATTGTTCATCAACAAGTTGATAATCCTTGTTGAGAAATGCTCTCTACTAGTAGGCTGTTACTGTGGTGATAACTAAATGAACAACAACAACAACAACAACATGATGATGATAATAATGATGATGATAATAATAATAATAATGATAATGAAATATGATAATAATGATAATAACTGAAATGTTAATGACGATGATGATAATGATGATAATAATGATAATAAGACTAACAATAATGATGATGATGATAACGATGATCACAATGATGATGATAATAACATCAACACTACTACTACAACTACTGCTGCTGCTGCTGCTGTTGCTGCTACTACTACTACTACTACTACTACTACTACTACTACTACTTCTACTAATTATGATAATAATAATGATGATGATGATGATGATGATGATGATGATAAAATGTATAACGATAATGTTTGCCCTGGAGGTTCTGTATCTATGCCTATGTCTATTGACTGTCTTTGTCTAACGAGACTATAAAAAAAAAGCAAACAAACAACAAAAAACCTGCAGAACCGAATACGACAAAACTTGGTGGGAAAATCGAAATGAGGCCATAGATGGACTCCATGAGACACTGGTGTCTATGCAGACCGAAAGAGACAGAGGATTCACTCCTGTTGATGGCAGAGGTCCACGCTCTCCCCGCCTCCCTTCCAGTTGTTATCCATATTGTCGTTTATCCTCCTCCTCCTCTTTCTCCTTCTCCTCCTGCTCCGCTACTACTCCTCCTTCTCCTCATAGTCATTATCGTCACCATTATCGTTGATGTTGTTGTTGCTGTTGTTGTATGTACATCATCATCATTGTCACCATTATAATCATCTAAACTTGATGTAAGTCACAATTTGCGAACTGTACAATAGCCACGTCTAAGTAGAATTTACCAATTTTCTACGACCACGAAAACTCTTATACACTGGTGTAGCTACGTAAAATGATATTGAACCATAGAATTGGCACACACGTTAAGTCAATTCTATGCTAAAATCGGTAATTGAGTTAATGCTATTCCCGGATAGGTTTGGTTATTGTACTAGTCACGACAAGTTAAGGGACATCTCAACAGCACCACCAAAGACAGAAAAGGCACAAACGAGGCAATTTGAAATATGAAATGGTTAATTTCATCATTAACCAACGATTTCATAGAGGTTGCGATCAAATTCATTCAAAAACAGAGCAACAATACAAGTTCAGATCACCACACCCCTCTTTTCAAAAGTGAGGAATCGGGTAAGCACATTTCAACAAAGTCAGTATCGGGTGTGTGACCCCCGTTAGCCGCCAGACATTCAAGGCAGCGCCGGCGCATGGAAAGCACAAGTTTCCTGAGAGTGTTCTGGGGGATGTTCTGGCATTCCCGTTGCAGAAATGGTGCCAGCCGGTTGACAACCCCAGGAGGGAGGGGACTGTTGGCCACCCTTTGTCGCAGAACGTCCGACAGGTGTTCAATTGGTGCCAAGTCAGTGTGAACGAGCAGGCCAGTCCATTCTTGGGATTCCTTGCCGATGCATGAAGTCAGTGACGACTCGGGCTCGATGAGGCGGAGCGGTATCGTCCTGCAAGGCTGCTCTCGATCCCATGTCCTGTCTGTTGGTGCTGCGCGGACGTCCCGGAGCGAGGGCGTTCTTCTGTTGTGCCTGTGGCCTGGAAACGTTCCTGCAGCCTCTGGACTTCAGAGTGGCTCACTCCCAGCTGGCTGGATGAGAGGCTGAACAATCTCATTCCTGTAGCGCAGTCTGGTCATAAACTCTGGATGACGTACAAAGGTGTTCTGCCATTGACACGGAAGCCCCCCCCCCCCCCCCCCCCCCCCCCCCCCCCACACACACACACACACACTTCACTCACTGAGCCTCCTCCATAGTGGTCAACCTCACGAACAGCG
The DNA here is from genome assembly GCA_016801955.1 of Conus betulinus. Classification (NCBI taxonomy): domain Eukaryota; kingdom Metazoa; phylum Mollusca; class Gastropoda; order Neogastropoda; family Conidae; genus Conus; species Conus betulinus. The sequence goes on from JADBJO010007858.1 coordinate 93,237, forward strand.
CAGTCTACAACCCGCTCTCCTTGCCTGCGCCAGACCCGTCTTCCGCCGTCATTGAAGGCAACAGTGAAGCGGGACTCGTCGGTGAACAAGACCTGGGACCATTGCTGCTGCCTGGTCCACTGCTGATGTTGCTGACACCAGCCCACACGGGCCTGACGATGAGCCGGTGTCAGGGGGATCCTGATGGCTGCACGTCTTGAGTGGAGGCCAAACTCGTGTAGCTGGTTGGTTGCGGATGGTGCTGGTGCTGCTGACGTTCCTGTTGACAGCTGTCCTCAGTTCATGTCTCAGAATGCTGCCAGTAACAGTACGATTGCGCAGCGTGGACAGCCGGAGGAAACGATCGTCCTGTCTGTTGGTGCTGCGGGGACGTCCGGGGCGAGGGCGTTCTTCTGTTGTGCCTGTGGCCTGGAAACGTTCCTGCAGCCTCTGGATTACAGAGTGGCTCACTCCCTGTCGTCTTCCAACTTCTCGTGATGACAGGCCTTCGTTCAGCCATGGCAGGGCGCGCCCGCAGTCCAGGGGTCAAAGTTTTATTCTCGGAGCCATGCTTGTAGGAGCCCAGATTTTCGTGACTTTCATCCCCATTCCTGGTCAGCTAATGCTGACACGTGTTAACATTAACCTGGACGTTCGTGTGCGTCATGCAGTTTCCTGTCCTCTGGTCCTGCTTTCGCAGCTAAAGCAGCCGAAAGTTGACACCAAAATTCCTGAATATCACTGATGTTTCACAAGGCTTTCACTCAAAGCATAAGGTGACTGCGAGTGAGAGCGTGATGCACGTGTTTTCATATGTGGATAGGCTACACTTGTAACCTGGTCTACCGGTCCATTTGTTATAACATCTTTTTATACACGTATCTTTCTTGCAGTGGTCAAAATCGACCTGTGGCCCTTAACTTGTTGTGACCAGGCCACACGTAAAGGTCACTGTGGGGTCACTGCAGGTGAAGTTCTTGCAAATTTCCCAAAACACCTTCCAAGACCGCTCAGCATGTAAAGGCTACTGTTCAGTCACTTTGAAAGTTATGTAAAGACAATTGCTATATGAAATTCAGCGGTTTACATGAGTTAGATTCTAGTAAATGTTCCGCATGCAAATCCTCTGCGAGGATTAAGACCACAGTAATATCAAAGCTAACAGCCTGTTTTAAACCGGCAGCGAGATAAAGCTGTTGTAATTAAAACATGGGTTGTCTATAACCCACACTACTTGACATAATTGATGGTTAGGTCAATACCACCACCATGGAAAAACATCATCAACTGGGCACGAGTGTACGAAAGTCACTTCGAAGAAAACTTGGGCAGTTACGCAAAGCCATTCCCCAGTAAAACTGCACAGGTATGTCAATGCCACGGCCAGTCAGAATTGTGCATTTACATTGAAACAACAATAACAAAACCGTACAAAGTTCAGTATTGATGTCAGTCAGTTTTAAAGTAAATTCTAGAAGCTATAACAGGTTATAGCCAATTTAAAACATTACACGATGACAGTCAATGTTAAAACGGGTTAGGAAAGTCTTTGCGTATGACCCCATAAGCAGAATTGAGCAAAATGTGTAAATGTCATAAACCAATATGGTTTTGCAATTTTTTTTTTTTACGGAATCATATTTTTTTTCATATTGTTATTATATCAATCATCGGTATCGTCGCAGTAACCGCATTCAGCCATCAGCATTGGTCATAGCGACCATGACGTCATCATCTTCAATATTATCATCATTATCATCATCATTATCGTCCTCGTCCTCCTCCTCTTTCTCCCCTCCTCCACCTCCTCCTCTTTCTCCTCTTCCTCCCCATCATCATCATCATCATCATCACATCAGCAGCAGCAGCAGCAGCAGCAGCAGCAGCAGCAGCAGCAGCAGGACAACCAACAATTGTACCTATGTGATGAAAGTTAACTTCTTGCAATCATTTAAAAACAGCCCTTACACACACACACACACACACACACACACACACACACACACACACACACACACCACACACACACAGACTCGCGCGCGCAGAGAGAGAGAGAGAGAGAGAGAGAGAGAGAGAGAGAGAGAGAGAGAGAGAGAGAGAGAGAGAGAGAGAGAGAGAGAGAGAGAGAGAGCTCGCAACGAAACCGAAATCGCCCTACGCTGAAAAAAAAAAAATCGGGTCTCACGTGCAGTGCCAATGACACCAACTCTTCGTACAGCACAGTAGCAGTAGTCTCCTTTCCTGAAGCGGCAAGTTCTGTCCCACGATCGCCAGCGAACGCAGAGAAAGTATCAGCTTGATGGATTCTGCCCCCTCGGTCCGGCCTGGCTGGCATTTATACCGCCGGGCTGACTTATCTGTGACCGTTTTTCCTTTTAGACACAGGAATTATGTGGTTACACGCCGCAGTCAAAATCATGCGCCACAATGCTAAGTTCTCAGCGTAAGCTTTTATCAAGCGTGGCAAAGAGAACAAGAAATAAAACCGCTGTTCTGAAAAAAAAAATTCTACCCCCCCCCCCCCCCCCCCCCCCCCTTTGCTTTCAGGACTCCCCACCCTCCCTCCCTCCCCGGCCGGCCGATCATTATTAGTTTAAAGAATCCACATTGCCAATAGACTGGCCACAGAATAATAAAAGCTGGGGGGGGGGGGGGGGGAGGGGGGTCAGGAGAAAATAATGCCCAGTTTTGCATTGCAGATAGAGTTACCTTTCTCAGTTTGTGGGTCAGACAAATACTCCAGAGAGTCATACTTGATTTAAAGTGCACGTTAGAATAACGACCGGGCTGTCGATTGTCAGTTTTTGGTGGAAGGGTGGGCGTGTTGTGTGTGTGTGTGTGTGTGTGTGGGGGGGGGGGGGGGGGGTCAGGAGAAAATAATGCCCCTCTTTTTGCAGTGCAGATAGAGTACCTTTCCTCAGCTTTGTGGGGTCAGACAAATACATCCAGAGAGTCATACAGGATTTGCACGTTAGAATAAACGACCGGGATATCGATTGTCTGCATTACAAGTGACATAGGCGCAATAGTTTTTTCCTCCCGTGTTTTGGCATTTTTCCTCTCTCTCTCTCTCTCTCTCTATCTCTCTCTCTCTCTCTCTCTCTCGTCTCTCTCTCTCTCTCTCTCTCTCATCTCTCTCTCTCTCTCTATCTCTAATCTCTCTCTCTCTCAAGCTGAGCTGATGGATTGTTAAAGTCGATTTCAGCTTGCCTACCAGCGGCTAAGTCTCTTGAAAATGGCGTGGTCACTCTCACTGCTTACAGTGAACTCTAAAGAGATTATACCCTCCCTTTTGCAATTTCCGAACATTGTTGTATTCGATGGGAACCTTGGATCAGCTGCACACCAAGTACAGCTGCACACAGGGACAATTTCTGGGTCAGCAAGAGCTGGTCTTAACATAGCTAATCCTAACAGAAACTAATACTAACAGAGCTAGTCCTAACAGAGCTAGTCCCAACAGAGCTAATCCTAACAGAGCTAGTCCTAACACGAGCTAATCCTAACAGAGCTAATCCTAACAGAACTCATCCTAACAGAGCTAGTCCTAACAGAGCTAATCCTAACAGAGCTAATCCTAACAGAGCTAATCCTAACGGAGCTAATCCTAACGGAGCTAATCCTAACAGAGCTAATCCTAACAGAGCTAGTCCTAACAGAGCTAATCCTAACAGAGCTAATCCTAACAGGATCACGAACACACAGTACTGTGTCAAATACACGGCGAACGTTCTGTGTTTGCTGTCGAGGTGATCAAGCTGTTAGGGTGTGCGAGCGTGTCTACGTTGCGGAATGGGAGGCTATTCTCAGCGATCTGAAGAAGTTTTGGCAATCCTAAAGATACAGATGGAAGAAACTGGAGAATTGATCCTAACGACAACAACGAATGAGCAGCAGGCAGTGGTTTGCAACAAACGCCTGTGTTGTGCAGACGACAAGTGCCGCCATGTTGAACACTGTCAGCGTATAGCTGAGCTATCAGCGTATAGGAGTGCATCATTATTAGCTTATAGGAGTGTTCAAGTTAATTAAGAACTAAGTTCGTATCCCCCACGTGAGATAGTAAAATGGTACCAAATTTCGTACCTTTTGTCTCAGAAGAAGAAGAAGAAGAACAAGAAGAAGAAGAAGAAGAAGAAGAAGAAGAAGAAGAAGAAGAAAAGAGAAGAGAAAAAAACGATAGAATTCTGACTATTAGGCATAGAAATTCCCTCCCTCAAAATTTGAGAAACAGGGATAATTCTGAGAAGTCTAGTAGTACCCAGCTCTCCCAGTCTGTCTGTCT
>JADBJO010007858.1:102500-105322 GCA_016801955.1 Conus betulinus
AAAAGATTCTAATGTAAATGAAACAGAAATTGCTAACAAGCTGTCCTTTTTACCTTTTTCAAGATGGGAGCAAGCCAAAGCTACCTTTGATACAAATTATGCAAATGTGTCCAAAAAAGATCCACCTTATATATTGAAAAATGTCATCGATATTCATTTAGAAAATGCATATAAAAATATTTGAAAATCTATACTGATGGTTCAGTGCGAGATAATTGGATACAGGAGCAGCATTTACAATACCTGATTTAAAAGTGGAAAAGTTGTACCATCTTGGTAGACATTTTTCAATTATCAGTGCTGAGCTTGTTGCCATTTTAATGTCTTTACACCACGTCTTGAGTTTTCCTATCAGCTCTTGTCAAATTCTAGTATGCACCGATTCTAAATCGGCCCTTAGCGCTATTCAGTCATCCAATCCAAAAGTACGTGTTGAGATGTTAACAGAAATTAATCATGTCATACATCTGCTGTCGGCTAAATGCATTGCGGTTACATTTTGCTGGTACCTTCTCATTGTGGAATTTCAGCAAATGAGAAGGTCGATCAGGCCGCAAGAAAGGCAGCCCGAAATGTGAAAGGATCAATACCACTTGACAATCCCTTAGATTTAAGTGAATGCTATTCCTTAATAAACGATGTCCAGTAAAAATTTCAGAAATGTATTAGAGAAGTCAGAAATTAACTATTACCACAACTGTATTACACCCAATTCTGGTATAAAAAAATCTATTGGCCTCATCAAGACCCGACCTTGCCTCCATACCCAGAGATATACAAAGCCTAATGCACAGAATGCGTTTGAATTCATTTCGAACAAAATTCAGTAAAAACTGTTACATGTATGTGTGGAGAAAGACTTGGAGTTGAACATCTATTCATTTACTGTCCAAGAGCAGAGGAGGTTATAAGCAAAACTGGTGACGATATTTCCAATCTGATGGATCCAGTTCCCTGTATCTATCTAGGGTACTAATTGGCTGGTTTTATCTTTACGTAATTTGCAAAAGTTTGTCACATAGTTCAGTTGGTATTTATCTTTAAATTTGTTCAACAATTTTCTGAGTGGTTAAACCGTTCGTCATTGTACACATTAATTGACCTGCGTCGTACTGCTATCCAGATATGATTGACAGTGCTCAAGAACTGACAAAGTGGTCCACTGGACGCTCTCCTTATAGTTTTACAGATTGTGTAATTGGATTTTTTTCACTTAAATATTGTTTTTCCAAGGTGCGGGGGGGGGGGGGGGTTTGCTTATTTGCAATTGTGATTGAATCATACAGGCATGCACATGGTCACACATTCACACACAGACACAGACAGACTGACAGACAGACAGACACAGACAGACAGACAGACAGACAGACAGACAGACAGGACACACACACAACACACACACACACACACACACTCTCACCCCTTAGCCCCACTATCATCCACCACCCCCTCCCCCCCTCCCCCCCCCCCAGCCTCACTTCAACCCCCCCCCCCCCCCTCACACCACACACACACACACACACACACACACACACACACACACACCACACACACACACACACACTACCATTCCAACATACACACACGAACGAAACCCAGTCCACCGAAATTAGTCAGACACTGGTTACACCACTGACTGGACCCACAGTACTAACTGGACAGGAAGGAATCAAAATAATAGCCATTCCCTGTCGACCTCGTCCAGATGACTCAGTTGGCTGTGGTCACTGGGTCACTGGCCCCCACCACACTGCCAATGATTTTAAACTCTCACAATCAAGTCACAGCCAAAATGGACCAGTTTGTCCCCTCAGATCACACGATTTCTAGCAATTTTCAAGAAATCATAACAAATCAACCTCTTCACCTAGGAGCATCAAACATACACCATTGGATAGAAATTATATATATATATATATTAGATATATATATATAGATATATATAATAGCATATATATATATATATATATATATAAATTGCCTGCCTTCAGTGAGGAATACACACCATTCCCATGATGTACGAAATCCAAAATGATACACATTTGCAGAAAAAAACAAAAAACTGTTTGTGCACACTGTAATCCACTTCTTCATGTTCTCTGTCCTCCCACACAAGTTGAGTTACACTACTGACGACTTGGTATGAACTACAGAGAATAGTATTATTTATGACAACTGCATAATCACAAGAATTTTGACAACAAAATGCTTGATCCACTCAAAATCGTGTGATCGTGTCCAAAAATTATGTGATCGCGTGTGTATTCTTTACGTGTTGATGCAAGCCTATCCTTAGTAATTTGATAATTACTATTCTACATGTAAAGTAGGGTTTACTGCTCATTCTTTTCTTCGTTTCATTCAAAATAAATTTCAATTACAAACATCAGTTAATTAAGAATATAAGGTTTCCTGAGTCTGTTTCCGACAGTCTGATCCTCGAAACCGTAGATCCTGAACAACCGTCGCCCCCCCCATTCCACCCATCCCTCGCCCCCCCCCATTTCTTTTCCCCCCTCCCCCCCCCCCCCCCCCCCAACCAGGCCTCGCTGCCACAAACAGCAACAGTGAGCTGAAGAAGACAGGGCGACCCTGTCGAAATATTCTCCAAGTGAGTGTTTGATACTGAGGTCTACTCCTGTTCTAATAATATAACCACTCAGGGGTAAAAGTTAGAAATTTGTGAAACACGGTCAGTCAATCGAGTAGTGTCCATGTAAGTCGGTGCTGCTTGGCGTCAGTAGTGCAAGAATCCTACGCAAAGTATTGAAACAACCAGACGAAGGGAAAAGTGGAATGGAGACTGTACTTTGAAGAGGGGA
>JADBJO010007859.1:0-5000 GCA_016801955.1 Conus betulinus
TTGTTTGACCACCATTCAAGATGGCAAAAAAGGCTGTTGCCAGTCTTGAAGAAACGTTAATTGGGGTTTGTTCATTTCTCCGGTCGTTGCTGCTGTGTAGATGTGTCAGCACCGGTATAGAGGCAAGTGTCGAACATCATTTTAAGGGGGGTGTCCCCTTGTGTGTTCTGTGGGATCTGTGTCGTCATTTCTGCTGGACGATTCGGTGACGTAAGCAGCATTCCCTTGGAGGTATGGATGGGTATTTGTTTCACGACGTACTTGTTCTCTGATAATTCCTTTCGGCTCCAAACACAGTGACTTTCAGCATGAACTGTCTCTAAGGTCTCAAAGAGAACTATGGATCCCACGCACCTCAAATAGTAACGTTTCCTGATTGGTAGGAAAATTCGTCGGCATCGTTATGTCAAAGACGCTGCTTGCCGTTTGAAAGAAGTCGATTTCTGGTGGATGGATAGATGTGCAGGTGAATTGACCGAGAGGGGCGGAGAGTGTGATAAATGAATGGATGGAGGGATGGAGAGTGTATAATAGATGAGTAGATGGATGAATGGATGAGTGGATGATGGGGGGACAGAGGGGGGGGGGGGGGGGGGGGGGGGAGTGGACGTCTTTGTTTGAATTAACGGAGGGGGGGGGGGGTGTCTCTGTCCTCTTTCTGTGTGTCAGCCGACGGACAGTCGCCGTTGTTGTTGTTGGGGCGTGAAGGTAATGAACTGGCTGATTTATTGATTGTTTCACGGTTGGCCTGCATGCTGACATGCTTGACTGGATCAAAGGTATGGCATAGAAAGGTGGGGGGTGTAGGTTGGGGACTGGGGGTGGAAATGGGGGAAAGGGGGGTGGGGGTGGGGGGCATTATTGTGATTCTGGGGAATGAGGTTAAGTAGAGGAGTGGGCGCGTGCTGTGCATGTGGGTCTTATCTGTCTGTCTGTCTGTCTGTCTATCTATCTATCTATCTATCTATCTATCTGTCTGTCTATTTGTCTGTCTGTCTGTCTAATATCTATTTGTCTATCTATTTGTCTGTCTGATTGTCTATCTATCTATCTATCTATCTATCTATCTATCTATCTGTCTGTCTGTCTGTCTGTCTGTCCGTCTATCTGTCTGTGCATCTAACTATCTACATACCTATCTATCCATCTGTCTGTCTGTCTATCTATCTGTCTGTCTATCTATCTATCTAAATATCTATGTCTGTCTGTCTATACCCTGTCTGTCTCTATACATCTATATGTCTGTCTATCTGTCTATCTATCTGTCTGTCTGCCTGCCTGTCTGTCTGTCTGTCTGTCTGTCTGTCTGAATAGCTATCGACCTGTGTATTTATCTGTCTGTGCGTGTGTATGTGAGTGAGTGTGTGTGCGCGCGCGCGCGTGTGTGTATGTGTGTTTGTGCGTGCGTGTATGTGTACGTGTGTATGTGTGTGTGTCTATGTGTATGTGTGTATGTATGTGTGTGTGTACGGTATGTGTGTGTGTGTGTGTGTGTGTGTGTGTGTGTGTGTGTGTGTGTGTGTGTGTGTGTGTGTGTGTGTGTGTGTGAGCGAGCGCGCGCACATGCGTGTATGAGCGGATGTGTATGTGAGTGTGTATGTATGTTTGCATGCGAACGCGCGCGCATACACACACATACACACACACACACACGCGTGCACGCACACACACACACACACACACACACACACACACACACACACACACACACACACACACACACACACACACACACACACACACACACACACACACACACGGGTGCGCGCAAAGAGAGACAGACAGACAGACAGACAAACAGACAGATAGACAGACAGAGATAGAGGGGGTAGAGAAGAGAGAGAGAGAGAGAGAGAGAGAGAGAGAGAGAGAGTGTTTGAAAGGAAGGATAAAGGCACAATGATCATTTTAGCGGACAATTGACAAGAGACTGAGGAAGCTGTGTTTTGTGTATTGATTTCTGCTAGTTCCTTCTGCGCATTCTGATCGATCCGCTTGATGTGTTTCGACTGGATAATATCCCTTCTGCTCTGTTGTCGACAATTTCATGATAACGTTTACTGGTGTGACATGACGAGAGAGAGAGAGAGAGAGAGAGAGAGAGAGAGAGAGTGTGTGTGTGTGTGTGTGTGTGAGGGGGGTATGTATGTGTGTTTGGGAGGGGGGTATGTATGTGTGTGTGTGAGTGTTTTTTGTGAGTGTGTGCGTGTATGTTGTGTGTGTGTGTGCGTGTGCGTGCGTGTGTGTGTGTGTGTGTGTGTGTGTGTGTGTGTGTGTGTGTGTTGGAAGAGTAATGTTTAAGCAACATAATTATTTGTTTACAGACATGAGTGCATGCCTTTCTATGTATCCACACATGCATATGTTTGAGGGAGATATGGGGGAGAAGGGGGGAGAAGACAGACAGACAGACAGACAGACGGACGGACAACAGAAACAGAGATTAACTGAGACAGAAAATATCATCAAACATTTTTCAGTCATTAGTTTCCATATCTCAGCATTTGAAAAAAAAACAACACTTTTTTTGTTTTCATCTGTCGATTTTTCCGCTAGTTCAACTTGTTCATCTAAGTGTGAACCATCTGTCAATGTTACCGTCTGCAAACATGTTCACTCCACACAACGGCTCCCGCTATGGCGCGCCGACAGTGTCGCCCACATTCAGCCGTCATCTCTGGTGACATCGCCGTCGGCTCCACGTCGTCAGCCCTGTGTCTTTCCGGTCAGCGATCGGTCTGTCGTCGTTATCTTCCTGTCGTGAGACATGTGTCTGTAGGGAGCCGCGTCACACTGCCCCACACTGCACATCCGTTTGGAGGGGTTGATGTCATTGGCATCCTTTTGCTGTCGTGGTTGCTGCTGCTGCTACTGCTGCTGCTGGTGTTTGTACTTGTTGTTCAGAGTGGATTATGTGTGCTTCGTGGTCGGCTGGGCTGTAAACCGGCTTGTCTGGTTCTCGGTGTTCTTATTGACGGTACTTAGAGTGCGTCTTCGAGACCAGCTTGGAAAGTGCTTTCGGGAAACAGAACCAATGTTGACCCCGTGGGGGGGGGGGGGGGGGGGGGGGGGGGGGGGGGGGGGGGGGAACTCAACTGTGTCTGGTTTTGATGTAAACTGTTTGATAGATAGTGTTGTTTGTTTCATTTGATTTATTTGCTTTTTCGTGTTTTGATAGACAGTGTTCTTTATTACATTGTTATTTGCTAGATATTGCATAGAGTTTATGTAAAAATGCATGATAGTCATCCACAAAAATGATAGTCTTCTGGAAAACAAAAACAAAAAACAAAAACAAACAAACAAACAAAAAAACTAGAGCATCAATCTAAGATTGAAGAATACAATGCGTGCTTGAAAAATTCAACCACTCAGATTTCTTTATGAAATTGTTAGTATATACACACCGTTCTTCGCTGGCTGTTAAACGTATTATGCCTTTTTCCCCTGTAATTGATGCTGTTACGATGATTTACAAATGATTAGTGGGGAGTTTCCTTGTGTCAGCCTGCTCACGTGACTGCTGAAACCTTGCAAGGTCTTTTGGATGTGCTCACGTTATTCGTAGTGTCGATGACACTGAGGCCGTTGCAAGATGATTGATCACATGCAAAATGGAATCAAGACATCAGTAGGATATTTTTACTCTCTCTCTCTCTCTCTCTCTCTCTCTCTCTCTCTCTCTGTCTTTTTGTCACTCTCTCTCTCTCTCTGTCTCTCTCTCTCTCCCTCCCTCTCTGTCTTTCTATCTGTCTCTCTATTTCTCTCTCTCTTTCTCAATGTCTCTGTCTCTCTCTCTCACTCTCTCTCTCTGTCTCTCTCTTTTTCTCACTGTCTCTGTCTCTGTCTGTCTCCCTCTCTCTCTCTCTCTCCTTCTCTCCCTCTGTCTGTCTGTCTGTCTCTATTCTCTCTCTCTTTTCTCTCTCTCTCTCTCTCTCTCTCTCTCTCTCTCTCTCTCTCTCTCTCTTCCACACACACACACACTCTCTCTCTCTCTCTTTCTCTCTCTCTCTCCCTCCCTCCCTCTCTCTCAGGTATTAAAATAATGACTTTTCCATTGATGCTTGATGTATAGGCTGAGACTTTTTCTCTCCCTTTTGGATTTTACGTTTCATGTTATTGGACGTCATCTTTTCTTTAATTCAGTCAACTCAGTAAGCACAGAGTAATCCGTATGGGAACAAGTCTCTGAACCGATGCTTGGAAAATAATCCATCATGGAAACAAGGGAGGGTAAAAAAAAAACTATTCTAACAGTCAGAGTAGTCTGCTCTCCTGTTTGATAATCCGAACACTTCCAATCACGTCATGCATCGACGAATTATGCTGATTAGCCTTTTTTTATATACTTAGACCTTTCCGATAGATGCAGACAACAGGATGCTGAATTAATTCGCAATGAGGGAAAATTACAGCAACAATTGTGCTGTCTTTCCCTCACCCTGATCTGAAACCCAAAGCCCAGGCTTACATCAAGGATCTCTGGCAAGAGGAATGGAACCCGCAGACGGGTAACAAACTATCCCAAACCCGTCCAACCCGAAAAAGTTTTTACCATGTCCCCGAGGCGACCGAAAAGAAGAAACAGTCTTGTGCCGTTTGTCCACAGGCCACTCCTTGTACACCCATTTTAAAAAAAAAATCTTTTAAAAGGTGAAGAAGCTCCGTAGTGCATTCCATGTCATGTGCCACTCACAGTGAAACATGTTCTTTTAGAGTGTTGGGACTTTGCATGATATGAGACATAAACACTTTACAGCAGACTCCGTGAAAACGCTGTTCAGAGATGCCCCACCTGATGTGATCTTCGAATTTCTGAAAGAGATCAGCATTTTTTGATCTGATCCAAGATTTTACAGAAGAAAGAATTGTAACAAAATCTCGGATGTGTTTTTGGAAGGTGTATTTGAAAGAGTTGTGTGACTGTTTTTTTGTTTGTTTATTTTGTTTGTTTTTGAATAATGACTTTGTGAGTTGACTTGAACGCGGTGACAGCCCTG
>JADBJO010007859.1:32500-47500 GCA_016801955.1 Conus betulinus
GCTGTTGCTGTTGTCGTCGTCGTTGTTGTCGCTGTGGTTGTCATTGCCACCAACACCACTGTGCTGTTTGCAGCGGATTCTGCTGATGGATGAGAAGAGCAGCGTGACGTGTCAGGTGGGCTGTCAACAGCTGCAGGACAGCCTGGCTGTCCGCTTCGTCAGCTACTACGCCAGCAGGGACAAGGTAGGACGTCACTTCCTCTTCCGCCCTCGGGCCCAAAATGGCGGCGGCGCGGCTCGTGCGCCATGCACGCCCGGCCCGAGTCAATAAAACAGTCAGATATCCACAATGTTTGTGATTTTTTTTTTTTATATAATCATACGTTGTTGAATGATTTCGGCCTACGTTTAAATCGACGAGAAATAGCAGGCCTACGCTGTGTTGGGAGTCGTTGTGCTGGTTTGGGCGGTAACCGGTTCATCGATAAATCGTTCGCAAGCGAGCGACCATTCAATGCAATCATTTAGCGAGGCAGTCTTTTCAAGGCAAAAGTTCTGGCTTGCATTGTATTCTAGTTGGTAATCTTTCAGTTTAAAAATACTAGCTTGCATAGCTTTCAAGACAGAAGTACTAGCTTACATTGTACTCTAGACGTGCAAGTTGGTCTCACGATAAACAAGTGGATCAAAAGAAAAGAATGTCAATACTTTGTTGTGTTTAGAAGACTGAAGACGAAAAATGTCGGAAATCGATAAATATCAAATAATCGGCGCGCACGCGCGCGCGCGCGCGCACACACACACACACACACACACACACACACACACACACACACACACACACACACACACACACACACAGATAATATATAACTGATTTTGATGACGTTACCCTACGGCTTTGGTCCCTTTTTTTTCTCTCCATTTCCGTCTGTCTGCTAAATGATACACACTGAGACGACGCAATATTTTTTGTTTATTTCTTTGTCTCCAGGGCAACGAGGCGCCAATGGTTCTGGTGAACATCGACCTGGATGTGGAAAAGGTTTGTTCCCACCACGTCATCATACCAACACATTTGGTGAACGGATGCATGGGTCTTTTATAGAACGACCATTTACAACTGTGATATTTCCCCAAAAAAGCAGAAGACGGTGGGAGTGGTAGTGGGGAAGAGGAGGGGGGGGGGGGGAGACCGGGGGGAAGCTAAATTCGATGTCTACTGTTAATACATCGACTTAGGAGAGCTGATTATTAATTTATTGTGCAAAGTGAGCAAAATTTAAAGTCTGTGTTCTACAAAATTTCGGGTTTTTTTTTTGTTTATTCATTGTTTGCAAAGTGTGTTTTGATAGATTGGTAGGTAACACAAGCAGTATTCGTTTCGAGTTATATGCATGTAAGTGCTTTGCGGTATAAGCAGAAAAAATACCCGCCTTAAGTATCGTCTGTCTAGTTAAAAAACTCAGTGTTGTATCTTGGATATTTATGAAATAATATCAAACACACACACACACACACAACACACACACACACACACACACACACACACACACACACACACACACACCACACACACGATTATAAACAGGCATTGTATGAAATATCTACACAAACTTTGTTTATAGTTGCCAATGTATGTCCCGAGCCTTGATTTCTATATAAAGGTGCCAACTTTATTGTACAAGAAATCCATGTACTTTCGTGGTCAGGAGAAACATTGATAAATTTTCCAACAGTGAATGTATGAACGAATGAGTTTTCTGTTTAAAGTGTTTTCCTCATAATTAGTGATATAACACGGATTGAATAAACTTGAAAAGCTGACAGTTTGAAAATGATCTTTCAAAACAGTCCACGTCAGCTGATGTATTACAAATTCTACTCAGCAACAGTTCATCGTGTGATGCCACCCAGCAGATGTCAAACCTAATCATCTTTGGAATTTCTGTACAGTATGAAGCGATTTATTTGACCTGTAGAACGGTTCTGATGTCGTTTTACTTTGTTGTATACATGAGGCAGGTAGAATAATGGCATGTGCCTCTGTGTGTGTGTGTGTGTGTGTGGTGTGTGTGTGCGTGTGTGTGTGTGTGTGTGTGTGTGTGTGTGTGTGTGTGTGTGTGTGAGAGAGAGAGAGAGAGAGAGAGTTCGTATGTATGCTGTCTCTGTGTGGTGTGTGTGTGTGTGTGTGTGTGTGTGTGTGTGTGTGTGTGCATGTGTGTGTGTGTGTGTGTGTGTGCGTGCGTACGTGTGTGTGTGTATGTGTGTGTGTATGTGCGTGTGCACGCGCGTGCGTGTGTATAGCGCAGCCAACCGCAAAGGGCCATACAAGGCTGGTGTGTGTGTGGTGTGTGTGAGTGTGTGGTGTGTGTGTGTGTGTATGTGTGTGTGTGTGTGTGTGTGTGTGTGTGTGTGTGTGTGTGTGACCAGACCCACCACTGTGAATTCATTCTTTATTTTACAGAACAAACTTTATGCCGCGTTGGACCCCCGGGAGCAGGGAAGGTAATCAGAGAACTTGCTTTTCCCTGACAGAATTGCTTCCCCTGTTTGCTTTCCTCTATGCTAGTTTATACATTTTTTAATGTAAATAAATCTCATTCCACTGTTCATTAGCTGTATGCAAGCCAGCTCATCAGCCGTTTTAGTGTTCATCCATTCATTCATCCATTCACCAGTACATCAGTATCCGCCATCTATCGATCTGTAAATTGAATCCATTCCATTCGTCAGTTTGGCCTGTCACTGCGTTCCTTAATTCGCTTTATCATTTCATCTCTCCCTCCATCAATGCATCCATCCCTCCATCTATTCATCCATCCCTTCATCAATGCATCATCCCTCCATCTATTCATCCATCCCTCCATTCAACTCCATCCATAATCCTCCATCTATTCATATCATCCCTCCATCAATGCATCCATCCCTCCATCAATGCATCCCTCCCTCCATCTATTCATCCATCCCTCCATCTATCATCCATCCCTCCATCTATTCATCCATTCTCCATTCAATGCAGCCGGCATCTATCCCTCCATATATCATCCATTCCCCATCAATGCATCTATCCCTCCATCTATTCATCCATCCCTCCATCAATGCATCCATCCCTCCATCAATGCATCCATCCCTCCATCAATGCATCTATCCCTCCATCTATTCATCCATTCCCTCCATCTATTCATCCATCTCTCCATCAATGCATCCATCCCTCCATCAATGCATCCATCCCTCCATCAATGCATCCATCCCTCCATTTATTCATCCATCATCCATCGGTTTCTACATTATTCAGTCAGCCAGACATTAATTAAGGTCGGTTATATGCCCAGTAGTTTATCTATATTGCCATAAATTGAGCCAAGCAAAAGCAAAATTAGCCATCAACCCGGCAACCCACCAGTTCATTTCATCCTTCCAGCGATTAATCTGTCCATGCAAACATCCATCTAGCAGTTCATCCATTCATTCATTCCATTGATAACATGCACCGCACGTTAAAGATACAAGGAGGCATTCGGCACAATTGAAGACACTCTGACACATTCATGCACATTAAAGACACTGACACATTGACGACGACGTTAAAGACACTCTGACACATTCACAAGACTTTTAAAGACTCTCTGGACACATTCACACGCGGTTAAAGATACTCTGACACATTCATACGCGGTTAAAGATACTCTGACACAGTATCACACGCGTTAAAAGATACTCTGACACATCACACACACGTTTAAAGACACTCTGACACATTCACCCACGTTAAAGATACTCTGACACATTCACCCACGTTAAAGATACTCTGACCACATTCACATACGTTAAAGATACTCTGACACCATTCACTCACGTTAAAGATGCTCTGACACATTCACCGCACGTCAAAAGATGCTCTGACACATTCACGCACACGTCAAAGATGCTCTGACACATTCACTGCAGGACACATTGACATATTCACACAGACCATCATCACACACACTTTAAAGACGAACTGTCACTCACACACGTTAACTCTGACCACCCCACCCACCACCCCCCACCCCCCCCCCCCACCCCTCCACCACAGAGCTGTCTGCTGCTGGGCCCGTCATCGGGGAGCTGGAGCGGCAGAAGGGGCAGCTGTTCCACCACGGGCACCTGGGCTTCGTGCCCGCCCCTGCCCTGGCTGTGCCCGGGCACCATCCGACACAACATCGTCTTCGGCGCCGACTTCTGCCAGGCCCGCTACAACCAGGTGCTCTACGCCCTGCAGCCTCACGCAGGTGGGTGGGAGGGTAGGAGGGGGGGGGTGGGGTGGGGGAGGGGGATGGGGGTGGTAGGGAGGGAGGGGGGGGAGTGAATGGGGAGGAGGGTAAGGAGGGTGCGTGGGGCAGTGGTGGGGTGGGGGCGGGGCGGTGGGGGGGGGGGGGGGGGGGGGGGGAGGAAAAAAAAGCAAAAAAAAAAGGGAGGAAAAGAAGCGGAGGGTCGGGGTGTTGTGATGGGAGTTTTCTGGCTCGGTTTGGTTATGTTGGTGATGGTGGTGATGGTGGTGTAGCTGGTGGTGGTGGTGGTGGTGGTAACGGTGGCTTTCGACTTATTGCTGTGTGTGTTATTCTCTCACCTGTCTGTCTGTCTGTGTGTGTTTCTCTCTCTCTCTCTCTCCATCTCTCGTCCCTGTCTCTCTCTCTCTCTCTCCCTCTCTCTCTCTCTCTCTCTCTCGCTCTCTCTCTCTGGATCACAGAAGGAACTCATGCAGCGTTCAAGCGACTTTCGTTCTGCTTGCTTTTTTGAGGAGGCCCACACGGCACAGGACCATCGCCACCCGAACCATGGAAAAAAGGCCGCCCTGGTGGCCCTGAAGAACAGGTCCTTTGAGGGGGGGGAGGGGGGGGGGGGATGATTGTTGGGGAGGGTAGGGGGGGGGGGAGCAAAAAAAAAAAAACGAAAAACCGACGCCCCACCGTCGGCCGACCAACACCACGAAGTGAACCGGAGTTCACAAGGAACCAGAACTTGAGAGAGAGCGACAGATGACAGCATCTCCGGAACGGAACTCGACACACACTACTGCCAACGACAGCAACTGCCCACGACATATGCAGACTTCGGTCTGCGAGATCTTTTGCCTTATCATCTTGCCCATACGGGGGCCCCCGACCACAAACCCCCCCGGCAGGACGTAAATCTCCTCACCATTGACTTGACATGACTTAAGTCTTAGACTACCTACCATCTTTCAAACCCAAAATTTCTTTAGAATCACTTGCGTAGTTTTTTTTGCGTCATCTTGCCGACAGACACGCAAACAACAAACCAAGGGACGTAGAGGAAATAATAACCTCCGTGACGGAGGTGGTAAATAAAGGAAACAAACACACTGATAAACGCAATAATGCAATGACAAATAAATAGCTCACTTCCACCCGTGCAGCGCACAGGGGTCTGGACTCGGTCGTTCTACGGTTAACCCTCTATCTCCTGTCTCCTTTTATCTATTTTTGTTTCAGGTGGTGGACGCCTATCCTCAGGGCGACCTGACGGTGGTGGGAGAGAGGGGGGTTAACCTTGGACAGCAGCACCCAGGCCAAGATCACTTTGGCCAGGTCGGTGGTTCGAATCTCGGTTGTAATCAGGCCTCTGGTCGGTCCACTCGTGAAAATTCCTTCCCCCAAATTCCCTTGGCGGTTGAGAAAACGCACGTGGGCGCAAGTGCTGGTAAAACTCATGCCCGTCACACTCCAGCCCCCCTCTGCCCTCCTTGTCTTCTCCCCCCCCCCCCCCCCCACTCCCTTTGCGCTAGAAAATCAGCCCCCCTCCTCCCTTTGCGCTAGACGCCGCTCATTCCAAACACCCCGTCCACAGCCACAGCCCCGGTCGGCCCCGCCGCAGCCCCGGCACCGGCAATCCACAGGGAGCAGTCAATGTCAAGTCGTCACGCAGGACACCACCTACTAAGCCCCCTACTGACGACAATAATTGCTAGTCGCGGAGCCGGCGTGAGTGAGCTCTCCCTCCGGAGGGGCGCCACCACGTCCGTCCAACGACAGCCCCCATGGACTCGCCGATACCGGTGACCCCGACGGAACCAAACCAAGGCCACAGACGTGGAGAGGACATCGAAATTGAGGTCACCATGAGAGCAGGGCATGAAGGGCCACAGAATTTGAGACTTTTTTTTTTTTTTAATGCTGATCGATGAGAATGAGGATGATTAAGATGATGCTACGGATTTCCATTTCGGTCTGAGACTACATGACAGGGCTGTACTCTACGCTTCCTTTCATAATATATCCCGGCGTCAACCAGGCCCGAGAGATACAGGAATTTGAGCAAACACTCTCAGAAACGCATCCATTAAGTGGATGAAACTCGACTGTGTGGTCCCAGTCTTCCCAACTGAGTCCGCAGCAAACTCAACTCTGGGTAGGAGCGTTTCTATCGCAGCTATCTTTATGCCTATATCGTTGTTCTGTCTCATCTGTACTCACGCTGGGTGTGAGTCCGTCGGCTGGCTGTTGTATCTATGTAATTGTATGCTAGGGAGTAGAATAGTAGGCTGCCAGGCTAGTGTACTCTTGTATCGCTTTGGGGAGGAGAAAGAAAACACGAGAGCGACGCGCGGCGATAGATGTATAGTCGATCTCGCGCGAGAGAGTGAGGTATTCGGCTGACCGGTCTGCGTATTGCGTCTTATTCTTATATAAAAGTATCAGGCGCGGCGCGCAACTAAGTCGCTGGGCGTGCAAATAGGCAGCTGCGTGCAGCGCGCCCGACTGTAATGTGTGACATGTATGTATGTGTGTGTGAGGTGTGAGTGCGACGCTGCGCGCGCAGGCGGCTGGAGGTGCCGGCGTGCATGCATGCTACGAATTGTGTGTGTGTAAAAACGGCACTGGCTTACGGAAATAACGGATCACAGGAATAGTTTACTTGACATTGGGCACAGAGATGATCCGACATGAAATCCGCGACTAGTACCAGTGAGTCGCATGAGCTACTTGGGTAATAATCAACAAAACACCTCTACACACATACACCAAACAACACACCACCCAAACACACACACAAACAAACAAACACTTCTACCCTGTCTCTATCTCAATTGCGACCATCATTATACATGTGAAATTCATGAGGAGTCAATTTTCGGTTTTTTTATTATTAATCGGTAGTTCGTTCGTTGTAATGTTGGTGTTGTGCTGGTTGTTTTCTTAACTGTTGTAGACTCTTTGGTGCTCGCTCATCCTTTACAATTTGAGGAGCGGGGCCATGGTCCTATACAAGAAATAATAATAGTCAGTGTCATTCTCTATCCTCGATATTGCTCTCTTTATCTGTCCGTGAAGGAGGGGCGCACAGAAGGACGAAAACGGAGTCGCGTAAAAGGCGAGCCGCGAGGCGCGAGCGGAGAGCGCATGGAAGGAGCGCAGCGCCCGCGAGCGGAGAGCGCGGACGCCCTATCAGAGCGATGAAAGAGGGCAATGAGAGAGCCACCAGAGGGACGGCGAGGCTGGAGTGGAGAGTGGGTGGGAGGGGAGGGAGGAGAGTATGAGTAGAGAGAGATGAGAGAGAGGACGAGAGAGTAGATGGAGCCAGAAATACGTCCGAACTAGAGGGACGCGAGAGAGGAGGAATAGAGATAGGAGACGAGAGAGGAAGAGAAAGCTGAGCAGAGAACAGAGAGCGACGCCAGAGCATAGACGATAGCTGCGCTATATACAGCTATCAGGATAGTATCGATATAAGCTTCGATATCGCGTCAGATATCTCTCACACACATTCATCGGGGCTGACGGAAGCCATGGCGGGTGGTGCTGTGTGTGATGGCGATGCAGGGCGGTGTACCAAGAACTCAGACATCTAATCATCGACAGACATCTTTAGTGCATGGACGCCACAGGTCCGCCATGCACATATTCAACAGGTCGAGGGAAGCACACTCGCTGGTGCTGGTGTGTGTGTGTTTGTGTGTGTGTGTTGTGTGTGTGGTGTGTGTTGTCTGTGTATGTGCTGTTGAGGTGTGTGTGTTTGTCTGTANCAACTCATTCTCCACCCCCATTACATGGGACACTTCTACCAATCAGATCTATCCTCTAGCATAAATCCGTCCAGGATACTTTCTGTGAAGATTTCAATTGAAGCTCATTTATTATAACACCATATTTGGCTTATCGCAACATGTGATCTTTTCTTCATCTTGAATGTGTTTGTAAAGTGCTTTACCTCGCCGTGGCATGTTGGTGGTTTGGTAGAGTTTTCGACAACTTCATGAGCAAAAATCCTTAGTTTAAAATGGTGGTTTCTTGTTTCCCTTTTTCTTCGCCTTTGTTTTTTTCCCCCACCACGTGTGTGTGGTGGTGTGTGTTAGTGGTGGTGTGTGTTGTGCGCCTGTTGATGTGTGTCGTGTGGTGTGTGCGTGTGTGTGTTGTGTGTGTGTTGTGGTTGTGCTGTGTGTGTGGTGTGTGCTGTGTGTGTGTGTGGTGGCTGTGTCGTTTGGTGTGAGCGCGTGCGTGCGTGCATTCGTGCATGCTCGCGTCGCGTGTGTGTGTGTATGTGTGTGTGCGTGGCGCGCTGCGTTGGCGGTTCGGTTCCGTGCACGTCGGGTGTCGTGCGTACCGACGCAGTTTGTGTGGTGTCTCGTGTGTGTAGTTGTGCTGTGTGTGTGTGTGTGTGTGTGTGTGTGTGTGTACCGTGCGTGCCGTGTGTTGTGCGATGTACATTAAATCGTTGAATGATTATTATTCCCCCCTCATTTTGTTGTAACAATCAAATTGAGGTTGCTACCTATGGTATTTCAACTTACCTCAAGCCACTAAGACCTATATCGTACCATTCCATCATCAAATACGTGGTGTTTGAGAGTCCCTGCTTTTTTGTTGGTACCGACACACACAACTTGGTCCTCACACGCACTCGCGTGTAACAAGTTTCAGTTATATTCAACGTTGTATTACATTCTCATAATGCTTAATCGTACACTGCTTGATGTACCGTGCGATTATGCTTGTGGTCTGTTAATGCTAACATCACAGAACCTTCTCCCCCTCCTCTCCTGCTCTTAACCCGTCTCCCCGTCCTCGCCCTCACAGACCACCACCCCCTCCTTCCCCTCTCCCCCTCACTGCCCTTTGCTCATCACCCCTTCTGTTTAGGAGCCAGTTACCTTTACAGTTAACCTTTGTTAATATCCCGTGTCACATCGTCAGTCTCTGTTGTCTGTCTGGTGTGTCTGTGTTCTGTCTGTGTATAGCTGTCTGTGTGGTCTGTCCTACGTTCTCTCCATTTCTCTCCTCTCTCTCTGGCATATCCGTCCGCACTCCCCAAACTTTTTCCTCTCTCTGCTCCCCTCCTCCTCCCTTCCCTCATCTCATCTGTCTCTCTGCTGTACTCCTCCAAACACACACAACTGCTACACACACAACGACACGTTACCAGATACACACAACACGCAATACACCACACACAACACACACTCACAACCACACATCACACTCACACACACACACACACGCACGCCGCATAATTAAAGTTATTTAGAATGACAACAAAGACCAGGAAACCACGCACGCGACCGCATGCAACCGCACGTGTGCATCAGAGCACGCAGCGCGTTGACAACGCACACCACAACCAAAAATACACACCACACAATCTATCACTGGATGGATAATAAAAACCAAAATCTCTCATTTAATTTTATCATAAAATAATAAGTCAACAACAACAAGAACGTCTACGACTATACGACAGACGACGGTACGGACGAACTACGACGGATCTGCGACAACAGACAACACAAACAGACAAACAAAAAGCGGTGCGAACATAAAAAGAATCACCAACCCCAATGCAACGGGCTTTAGACTACAACATAGCTTAAGTGAAGTCCCGCATCGACAGATGCAGAACTGCGACCTCCCTAAGAATACACAATTCTCTCGAGATGAGGGGACACAAAAAACATACCGGCAGTTGTGCAAACGCGACAGGAGAGACTAGCCCGTGAGCCAAACCCTCCCCGGAGCGAAAACGACACACACACTCCCTCGCGCGTCACAGCACACAACACCACTCTCATGGGAGCACACTAAAACATCACAGGGCGGGGACCTGGGGATCGAAGTGCGAGGACAGCCTGCCGCACCGACAAAAAGCCAGCGCCTTCCACGTTCGGACACAACATTTGCAGTGAGAGCAAAAAAAAAAAACAAAAAGAGCAGAAGGGCTAAGCGCGTCACGGAGTCACTAGCCACATCACAGCTGCTGTGCCACGCAACCCACACACACACACACACACACCACACACCACCACACCACAACAACACACACACACACCCACAAGTCATACACACACCACACACACACAACACACACCCCACAACAAACACACACAACCCACACGCACACACCACAGAATTACCCACACTCACCAATACACACACACGTGAACACACACACACACCACCCACACACATCACACACCTACATACACACACACACACACACACACCTACACCCACACATCACACACACACCCACCACACACCACACCACCCCACACACACCCTTCACACACCACACACACACTACACAAATCCACTCCCTCACACCACCCACACACCCACCATCACACACACACACACCCACCCCCACACCCACACACCACAAATAAACCAAGAGCGAACATAAACAAAGAGATAAACAAAACAAAACAAACAACAACTAAGGATATTTGAATCGACTAGAAAAGGATGGCACCTGAGATTAGAATGGAAGAAATGGCAGGGATGGACGATTAAAGCACTCGTGTAGAATGAAAGACCGATAAGAACTCTACAGGTGCTGTTGAAGTGATACAAGACCACATCAAACACCAACAGATCCAAATGAATGGAAATAATCTTAAACATACAGACGAAATGGACTTCCATAGAAAGCACGCAGTGAACAGTTTTGATAGAAGCATCGTGCAATGAGTAGACTGACAGAAAACGTACGGTGCAATAGATTGACTAAGAACATGCATTAGAATTGCTTGGTAGAACTATTACTGCTGAGGCGGATGAACATCAGACATCAAGGTAATGGACTGATAGTTTTAGTTTCCGTTTGATCCGACATATAAGGTTGAGGATCATGGCTACTTTTCAGTTTCAGTTTGCATCAACATAAAGGTTAATAGATTGGTAGTTTCCATTTTCCGTTTCATCAGACCTAAAGGTTAATCTGATTGGTACTATCCAGTTTCAAGTTTCATCAGACATAAAGGGTTAAGGGATTGGTACGTTTCAGTTTTTCAGACAGTTTCGTCCATCAGAACATAAGGCTAAATGGATTGGTACTTTCAGTTTCAGTTTTCATCAGACATGGCAAATTGGTCGGTCAGTCAATCAGACATAGTACTTAGTCAGTTTCAGTGTCCATCAGACTGAAAGTCAAATGGACTAGTAGTTTCGTTTCAGTTTTCATCAGACATAAAAGTAATGGATCGGTACTTTCAGTTTCAGTTGCATAAGGACATAAAGGTTAATGGATAATGGAATCGGTAATTTCAGTTTCAGTCTTTCATCAGACATAAAGGTCAAATGGATCGGTACTACTTTCAGTTTCAGTTTCAGTTTCTCAGACACATAAGATCTTTCATGGATTGATAGTTTCGGTTTTTCAGGTTTCAGTTTCAGACTAAAGGTCCATGATTGGTAGTTTCAGCTTTAACTTCATCAAAGATGGGTCACTGCGTGCGGACGATTCCATACACGCTACACATCTGCTAAGTTTCCAAACCATACCGGGCATGACGTAAAGCTGAAGGATAACAAACTGATGACAAGATGAGAGAACTTGAAAGAAGAGGGTCTCGCTACGACTTAGCAGATGTCTGACCTACGCATTAGTCCAACGCGCTGGTCAGATCTTGGGTACCTACTACCTAACATAATTCCTTGTGCGTATTATCATGGCGTGAGTGTGTGGTGAGTGTCTCTCCATGGCCGTGTAATAATGTGCGCATGGATAGGTGACATGGGCTCTTGTGTGTGTGTTTGTGTGTGTGTGTTGTGTGTGTGGTGTGTGTGTGTGTGTGTGTGTGTGGTGTGTTTGTGTATGATCTGTGGGCTTGTGTGAGCTTGTGTAATGTCGTCTTTCAGATCAGATAAAGATTTACAGCAGACGTATTCTGGTCAGACACAGATTGATAGTGCAACGTATTCAGAGCAGATACAAATTCATATTGGACGTATTCTGGTCAGATACGATTCAGAGTTCACGTATTCAGATCACGATACAGATTCATAGTGGACGTATTCTGATCAGATCCAGATTAATAGTGCATGGTATTGAGGTCACACAACAGATTTATTCTGCACGCATTTCAGGTCGCATGCAGATTTCGCAGTGCACGTGCTCAGGAGTCACAATGCACGTGCTCTGGTCACTTATGAACACACACACACACACACACACACACACACACACACACACACACACACACACACCACACACACACACGCACGCACACACGCACACGCACGCACGCGGCCACCACGCACACACACACACACACACACACAGAGGGGCCCATTCACGTGGGCAGACCCAAGATTTAAAAAAAAAACAACCGGAAACTGCAGTTTTCGTTTCAGTTTCATCAAGGAGGCGTCACTGCGTGCGGACTAGTCCATATACGCTATACCCACATCCACTAGGTTTTGAGACCGCACACTACGCATGAAGAAGAAAACGAAACACCCGAAGGTGCTGGGGAGGACCCAGAGAAGCACTGTCTTCACTTGCCTTTAGAGCAGTCCTGTACCACCCCTTGGAGGCCTGCGCTGTATTGACGATGGGTACAGGCACGCGCAGGACACTCCATTAAGATATCAAGGGAACATAACTGCTCCTGAACAGAGGTAAATCAGACTACAGGATGCAACTCATAACAGCCTAAAGTAGCGTCCCCTGGGTGTACCAGCCCGTATTTCATGACTGCAGAACCCACCGGCGAAAAAACACCACCCTCCAGCTGTCGAGCACACCCCACAGACCCAACCACCCTGCCCACGGATAGATGAAGACAGCACCACTCCGGACACAGCCAAGCTTTTCGCCATACGGTCTTATGTGCCCCTCAGAGAGAATCCAAAGTTGTAGTCTTTTCCCACTGTCAACAGGACTTTCCCTGTGGTCAGTGGGTCTTTCCTCACCGTCACTGGACTTTTTCTCCTAGGGTCAGCCTAGTTAAGGACTAGTCCATATACGCTACACCACATCTGCTACGTTTTTGAGACCGCACTACGCATGATTTTAAGCTGACGGATAAATGAATTAACAACTAAGATGAGAGAATTGAAGAAGAGGGTCTCGTGGCTACGATTTAGCAGATGTCTGACCTACGCATTAGCCCAATGCGCTGGTTAGACTTTTGAGTGTCTACCTAACAAAATAAGGGAACTACAAAATACGGTTATTGCCTGCACTATTCTTTCGTCTTTCTACATTGAGAATCTGTTCTTTGCAAACGCTGACGTCATTCCTCTCTCTGTCTCTACGTATATACAGGGAGGTATTTCTGTTTTGCTGGCTCATTGTGTCAGAGAAAAGAATCGGGCCACAGTGTTTGGTGACAAAGGAGCCGATGATGCTTCTCTGCTTTCATATACAGAAGGTCTTCAGGACTAGCAAAGGTAGACGTGGGCGGGTGGGAAAAGTTGCTGGTGGTGGTGATGCTGGAGGAGACAGTGGGTGAGGACGGTGGTAGAGGTGAGATGGTGGAAGGGTGTGTCTCTCTCGGTCTCTCTGCCACTATATATATATTTATATCTATATCTATATCTATCTATCTATCTATCTATCTATCTATCTATCTATCTATCTATATATATATAAATATATATATATATATATATATATATATATATATATATTGCATCTCTTATGAGATCCAAGTAAAGGTTGTTCTGTACAATGCTTAGCCGCTGACAATGCTTGGGTAATTGAACAACAGAGCTGACCACTCAGACTGTTCCATATCTTTTGATCTCCCTTGCCAATCATTGAATGGATCCTCAAGATAGGCTCAAAGACTGTCCCTTACATTTTATATTGTTTGCATAATGCTTTTTAGTTTTTCAGCAACTTTTTTCCTCTCCACACTTTCGTTTTTGTTCCATTTACTACCCTTTGCTGGCTGCTTTGGCGGTGCTGTTGGATTCTTTTTTGAAACCCTTGGTGGTGAGAACACCAGAGAATTATGGACTGTGGTGTGTCTCTATTTGACACCAAGAGCACAGACACAATCAGTCATGTCTACCTGATGAGTCCGATCCAGCAGACGAAAGGCCTAGGAGCAGGAAATACAAATAGAGCCTAGGAGCAGGAAGAGCAGGAAATACAAATAGAGCCTAGGAGCAGGAAAAAGCCTAGGAGCAGGAAATACAAATAGGGCCTAGGAGCAGGAAATACAAATAGATGTGCCTTCAAGAGGGATTAGGATGGTTCCCTCAGGCAGCTAGTGAAGGGTTTCTCACATTATATTCCCATTTTCTTCATTTTTTTGTATATTAAGATTCAAATCTTTGCCAAGTCATTACTACAATAACTGAAGATTGTTAGCTGCACTTTGTTTTCCACCACAACGTAATTGTTCCGCATTATATATATGGATGAGGAGGAAGTGGATGTAATTGCTCAGCATTATATAGATATATATATATTTCTCTCTCTTTCGCTGTTTCTGTCTTACTATCTCCATCCGTGTGTGTGTGCGCGCACGAGAGAGAGAGAGAGAGAGAGAGAGAGAGAGAGAGAGAGAGAGAGAGAGAGAGAGTATGACTCCTACATCTGTGTGTAAATCCAGCTAAGGGAATTATAAGCGCTAAGTAAGCAACGGGGGAAAAAAAAACCCACAGAAGTAAAAGAGGAAGTTGGTCAATAACACACTTTGAGAAAATGAGAGGGGTAATGGTGTGTGTGTGAGAGCGAGAGAGAGATATACTGGCGGGGGTGTGTGCGCACGTGTGTGTATGTGCAGCAAGCATACGCGTGCACGTTTTTTGTGTGTACTTGCGTGCG